>JAGFNX010000217.1:0-84538 GCA_017657125.1 Scopulariopsis brevicaulis
CCTCCCCCCTCTCCTCTCCACCCCTTCGCCAACCAAATGCAAGCAAGCTCTGAAAAGAGGGGAAATAAGATCTGGGGAGGTTTGTGGTTTGTGGTGCCCATCGTCGCTTCACAGCCAACGCATTTCCGGATTGAGCCAGCTGCATCTCTCCACGCTGCTGTCAAACGGGAGATTCAACCTCGTTTGGGAAACCAGCGACGCAAAAGAGGAAAAGGAGGGGAAAAGCAAACAGGACGTGAAGTGCGTCTGGGAAATGAAGTGAGCAAGGCCTTGGCGGAGCGCATCAGAAGCTAAAATTTGGAGTTTCTCAAAGCTGTTGCGGAGATGCAGAATGGGGAGGAAAACAAGCAGGACATGTACCCCTGCAATGCGCTCGGCGTCCCAATCGGAAAGCAAAGCCAAGCCAGCAGAAGATAGAGAGAGAGAGAGAGAGAGAAAGCAAACGTCACGGGTACGTCGACTCTCCAAGAAACCGGCACATTGGCGCAGAGCATCGCACTGTCCCCCGCTCCACTTACACGCTTCCCACTTACACTTACACCGTTCCCACTGCCACTCCACGCCCCTTCGACCGGACCGACACGAGCCATACCAAAGAGAACGGATAGCTGGGTGGATGAGGGAGACTTCACACAGGGTTCTGCGACCGAGGCCTTCGGTCCCCTCGCTAACTATTACCCTTCCCCCCTGCACCCAAACGGCCGAACGCTCGTGTCACCTTTGACGCGCAGCAGGTTGAGGGAGGGAAGGTTCAGACGGGGGGCGTCGGACGAGGAAGAGCGCTGCCGCGCGACTTCTGGGTCCCGTGTCGGGCCTGAGGATGGCGGCGGGACCTCTTTTGGTGCTGGTGTTTGGCGGCCAGCCTCGCAATTCCGATGGCATTGGGATAGGAGAAGGAGAGGAGTACAGGTGGATCGTGACTGGGTCGCCTCCCCCGCGTTCGACTAGATGGCAGTGACAGGTGGCTCTGTAACCGGGAGGGCCAAGCAAGGCCACTCACTTGAGGCCCATATACCATTGCCCCAGAAGGGCGAGGAGAGCATGGTGCCCCTTGTCGAGAGCTGCCCGTGCGGCAGGCAAACATGTACGTGCGTTTGCAATATGGCATCCCCATCCTCAACAACGCAGAGGGTCTCAACAACAGACAAACCTGCGCAAATAGCAACAGATAACGCCGGGAATTAGAGCTGTAATGCAGTCTCCTTCGAGTGGAGAGTCGAAACACACCAATCTGCAGGTTCTAATTCTCCGACGCGCATGGCGAATACCACCCCTTGCGAACAGCCAGCGGCAAGGCAAGGGCGGCGTGTGCCCTCCTCCCTTCTCCCCTCCTCCCTTCTCCCCTCCTCCCTTCTCACCAGCCCCGGCGGTCTCCTGAAAACCGACCTGGGCACACTCGACGAGATCCGCGCTCGCTATCGCAAACAAGCAGCAAGCAGAAGCGAGACAGCGCCGGGGGGAAGGGCTCCACTCTCTGCAATCCGCAATCTATAATGGAATAGCGTAGCCGAGGCCTTTGTTACACCAAGGCCTGTGTCACCTTGTCGTCCTCTTCCCCTCAAGTAGGTGGATACGGAGGGAGGACGGGAAGTCCTTGTAGATCGTAAACCGTGGCCCGGCGTGTCTCATTCTTCTTGGCTCGTCCTTTCGTCTTTGGCGTAATAGACGGGGGTAGCTCGGTGGTAGAACGGCCCAGCGTTGCTTCCACTTGACTCACTTCAGCTTCCCTCGATCCAAAGCATCCCCAGTAAACGTGAGGTCCTCCTATCCTAGCTGATTAGCCGTTGCTCTGACGCAGTCACTGCCCTCGATACGAACATCTCTCCCGAGCGCAGCTCCCGCAGGGACCAGCACCGCAGAGCCACCAATCCGCAGTGTCCCCTCGACCCAGCGCACCAACGACATCACGTCGGCCCTGGCCCTCTCACCCACGACATACCCCCGTCATCAAAGCCCCCCTCCGCATACCCTAAAGCGTGTGGGCCCCCCCAAGCGCTGTGCGACCTCCATACTGCGTGTATCCCGCCCACTCTGCACCCACCGTCCATCCGAAGGACACCCCTCTCCCCCGCCCTACGTTTTTCCTCTCGGGACACCAAGGCGAGCTAAACTCCGGTTAGGCACAGCTAACGACGCAACACAAGAATGGTGGGGGGGCCCGGGGAGTTTGAAGTGTGGCAAGGGGAGCTGTCAGGGGTTATTACGTCCGGTTGGTCAGATGTTGGAAGAACGGTGCGCAGCCCGGGTGTTGTGTGCGTTCCCCCTCGTCCACTCACTTTTCTTGCTTCTTTTATTTTGTCCCCGGATGGGGGAGGAAGTTTGGTAACAGGAATAGTTCATCGCATATCGGAATGTAACACCATGTGAATGGTGAGCTAGTTGGGTAGACGCCCATCCCCGGCCGGGAAGCTATCCGTCCGTGGTCCGCGTCTTGCCTTTCTCCAGCTTCCTCCGCCTCCTGCCCCGATCTACTCTTTCTCGGATCCCATGTGCAGGCCAAGCTGTAGACGGGTCCGTGCCAATCATCACTGTATCCGTATCCAAGAAGCCATCCCGCCCCGGCGTACCCAGTCCCGCCTCCCCTTGCCTGTCCACATGGCACCATTCACAAGTCTCGCAAGAAGCCGAAAGGACGAGCGACCCGAGACGGCGGCGGGACCCGAAGCATCGACGGTCCAAGCCAACGCACCGAGTGCCGAGTCACCAGACTTTGGAGGGCCGAACCACCAAGTTTAGACGACGCGACCCGCGGCTGTGGGCGCCCCGCGGGATCCAGGATATATTGTCGCCGTCGAGACCTTAGCACCGACCACTCAACGCCTCAACGCGCAGACAGCGCGGCGCCTTCGTTCCCAGAACCAATCACCGCCCCTGACGCAGCGTTCCCGACACAGACTATAATCGCTCGCCCCGCCTCCCCTGGATCAGCAATCCTCCCCACAGGTCCGCATCGGCCCGCAGCCATATCCCAGGCGAACGAGACCTCCCGAATCAACGCCCGCCTCCACGACGCGAGACAGCACGCAAAGGCGCGGCCCGTACCTTGCGAGATATACGCCACACAACTCAACATGCAACCGTCACTTGTCGCAGCCCAAAGTGGAGAGAAAGCTCGTATTGGCGGCGCCCACCCCAGGCTGGTGACACCAGCGTACGACATGAGATTCCCCTTCCCTCCTCCTTCTCTCCCCTCCTAACCCTCCTCCCTAATCCCTTCCTCAATCCGATGTATCGGGTGCTGGGTGAGCGCAATGTAGCCAATGTACCAAAGTCGGGCGCGGTAAGATACAACGGAAATATTCCCTCCCTCCCACAGTATGCACATGCGGCCCGGGCCTTGCCCTGCCCTAGCCCTCTCGTCGGAAGTGACGTATCCGTATATTCGCATATTCGAGAAGGGGGGAGAGACCAAGGTGTGTGCGCCCTCCCGTCCCCGTCATACCGCGCCGCAGGGCATGATTGGCCCCGTCTGATAGATTGACCTGTGGCATCTGATCCAGGTGGGACTCTCTGCGGACTATTGCGGTACGGATCATGCTGGGGAGGGTCGTGTTGGTTCAATTACCGGCCCCGCAGAGATGCAGGGGAAATCTCTGTAGTTGGCAGCTGGGTGGACTCGCGTTGCCTGGGGCGCGTATTGGCGATACCCACACCCGCGATGAGGGTTGCCTCGCGGCATCGGAGGCGGCAGCTCCCGGATCGACTTAGACCCCGAGCCATCCGTATCTAAAGTTGTGTAGCGCCTGAACGGGAGGTCAACCGTGCTCAGACAGGATGAGACCCGAAGAGACACGGCCGTCTGATCATTTCCTGAGGCGTATATTGCAGCAACCACCACGCGGCGACCTCACGGCGTCACCCCCTCCAGGCTCAGTTTCAAATCCCATCCAAACGGCCTCGACCCGTCAACCCCGCCTCCCCCGCTCCCTCCCAACACGCGCCCTCCTCAGCTCCCTCCGGGCCAGGACGTGGCATGGTGCCACAGAGATCTGCAAGCCTCTCTCCCGGCCCCATTTCCTCCTCCCGGTGATCAACGCAACACGGAAAGTAAGAGCGTTGGGCGCAGTGTAACCCGAAAAACCACTCAGTCCGCCTCAAAGCTCGGTCTGGGTGGCCCTAGCGAGCCAATAGCCGTAGAGCCTGACATTGCACAACTTGTGAAACAGGCCGTGAAGACGAGGTAAAAAAAAAAAAGACGAGGGGGAGAGCATATCATGGTGGGCTGTGATTCGCGCAATGTAGAAAAAAGTGTGGGTATTTTCGCTATGGAAACCTGGTTCGCCTGACGGCCGTTGGAACCGCGTGCTAACATGGGGCCGCGGGAAGCACGCACCCGACCGCCCCGAGGATACTAGCATCAGGGGGCTGCTTGACACGTCGTATAACGGAGTATTCCACCGACGACCCAAGGAACATTCCACGGTCCCCATGTCAACCCGGGCTCCAGGGTCGTCAATATACCCCGAGTGTGGACGCTGCGTCATCCACGGGGAGATGAATCGGCGGGAGGCCTGGTGATACGAAGGGCCCTTGCAGCGTGGCGGCGGTAGCTTCAAGGAGGGATGAAGACGAGAAGAAAGGGAAGATTGAGACGGGGGAGAGGTCTCAACGGAGGGGCAAGGACGAGTGTCGCGATGTGGGTGACACGACACCATGGAATAAGGCATCGCGGGGAAAGGCCGTCCAGCAAAGAGCCGCGTACCCTGACGGGCGAGCATGTGGGGGCGAGATGGCCTTCCGTGGCAAGAGGCAAACCAGGTAACGCACTCCGGGGAAGTGTGAGAATTGACAGCTGTCCACCGGAAACCCGCCGTAAGAGCCAATCACCGGAGTGATACCATTCTCGACGAGAATTCCAGACGCCTGCAGGCCCGCGGAGGCCAGGCCAGACCAAAGGGTCAGGTATCGGGAGGCGGTGGTTGAACACGGCCGATCGGACATGATGAGTGGATGCCCGCCGGTAGTCTGCGGCTAACTGTAGATCAGACGTTGCCTCCCGCTTCGGGTGGGTTTCCTGCATGCCACATCGCTGCAACGCTCCTGGGCCTTCGTCCATATCGCGGAACTCACTTCCAGATTGCTCGAGGTAACCTGGCCATTGTACCTCCGAGAGACCCTACTTAGCGCGACGTCCTCCGCCGGCCCGCCGAGCCCCTATTCCCCTCGTGTACATGCCACTGGCGGGGTGCAAGAGCTAAACGGGCGGATATTGCCATCGCAGATGCTTTCCGAGAGACGTGACACAAAATATGCCTGAAACCGACAGCAAGAGGGGAGTGGAACGAGAAGCGAACCTTGACATCTCAGCCCGTTCCCCGTTACAATGACGCGCGGCGGAGTCCAAGCGCGTTCAAGGTACCGTCGATAAGATTTCCATGTCCATGTTCAACACCGGGTAGGAATGTACGGCGACACAGTTGGTCCAGGCATGGCGAATCGCAGACTGAAATGTGATAGATCATCGGACTTGACGAATGTGCCGGTCATGTTGACGCCGTCTCTCCGTATCCGGGACATCTGCCTGGTTTGCCTTGATAGCACGACTTAGGAGCGAGTCGAGTGGAAGGTCTCTGAGTACTGATGGCCCAAAGGACTGCACAAGTTCCGAGAGCGTCTGCTAAGGCGCTCGTGGGTTCCGAAGCGGTTAAGAAAAAGAAAACAAGTGACCTTGGAACACGTCCTGCTCAGGGGTGGACTGTGGATACGTCGACAAGGACGGCCTAGAGGTAGTTGGCGGCGGTACAATCGGTATGGGCGCTACAGAACCGGCATAGACAGTGCAATGATAGACCTGCCAAGGCGACATTGTAACTCCCTCAACGCCTTTCCCGCCTGTCGTAACGATCTCGTGTGGTTTCACGGTCCCTGCGGTCTCGACCATCTCGCGGATGACCTCTGCTTCCACCGTACCTGCCATTCGTCCCTCGGTCACGGCGGTCGGACTGCGAATAGCGATCATCGCGTCGCCGGTCAGGGCTCCGACTCCTACTCCGTCGCCGCGGAGGGCGGGGGGCATCGTCGTGCTGCCGATCCCTATCGTCATCCCCGCGACGGGAGGGGCCCTTGTCGTGGCGGCGCTTCATGTCCTCCTCGCCGTACACCATGCCATACCTAGCATCGTCGTCCTCATTGTACTCATCACGGTACTGCCTCCGCCGCTCCAGCTCCGCGGCGCCGCCGAAGCCGCCCCGGGAGGCCTGAGATCGACGCTTCTGCGTCTCGTCGTTCCTCCACGCCGCGCTAAGTTTGCTGACACTCTGCGAAAAATCGACGTGAATCCGACGGTCGTCGATCAGGACGTCCTGCATCTTCGAGTAGGCGGCTTCGCAGGAGCCCTTGTTCTCGTACTCTATAAAGGCGTACTGGAGGCTGTCCCCGGTCTTTCTATCGCGGATAACCTCGCAGCTCAGGATCGTTCCGAAACGGCCGAAGATGAGCTCCAGGTCCTCGTCGGTCGTCACTGGGTTGAGCTTGCACACAAACAGGACGTTCTCGGGGGGGCTGACCTCGGCAAAGGGCAGGTCTCCCATCAACTCCAGAGTCAAGGCGTTCGCTCTCGCATTTTGCTCTCGCCGTCGCTTCTCCGCCTCTTCCTCGTCCACATCGCCGGCTTCCTGGAGGGCTGCCTCATCCGCGATGCGCACCGTCGCAAGCTGGGCTTTCGTAGGCTCGGGCGAACTGCTACGCTCGCGGAAACCGTCGGGGTCTGGGTAGGGGTCGTCGAGAATGATGGTGTGGTTGATCCGGATGTCCACAAGCGGATGGCCCTTGTCGTCGGTGATAGAGTTGTTTATCTTGTCCAGGATATCAAAGCCCTCCACAACCTTGCCAAAAACCGCAGCCTTGCCATCGAGGTAGTCTGTTTCGTCGCTGAGGGTGATCATGAACTGTGAAGCCGCAACTCTGGTTTCGGGGTCGGAGGGTAATGGCGCGGTCGCCATGCTCACAGTGCCCAGCTCGGCATGCTTGAGTTTCGGGTGGAGGAGCGCAGGGAACGCCTTCTTGGAAGGGTCGCCGGAGAGGAGGCCCCATATCGACGTTCCGCCATCGGATTCGGAAGACAGGGGGCCGAGGGGATCGCCCGTCTGGAAGGAGAAGTTCTTCTGGATTGTGTGGATCGGAGAGAAGTTGTAGTACTTGATCTTGCAGAGCTTCAGGAAGTTCTCGCACAGCCTCGGCGCGTAGTCGACAAGTAGATCGATGACGATGTCGCCAGAACTGGTCTCTATGAGAACAGACATGGCAGGAACGTGCGCGCGGATTCGATAATGGACGGAGGAGGCAAAATAGCTAGTCCAGAGAAAGCGAGGTGAGATGGGATGATGTAGTTGGGAGTTGAAGTTGAGGCGTGGAAAGTGCGACGAACCGCGATTCAGCGAGCACCTCGAGTCTCTGGGTGTCGGCCAATTAGGTACCGCAATACTGGGAGCTCCCACGCAAGGAAGGACCCACTCCCGACCTTGTGCATGCCCCACACCAAACTTTTTTTCCCATCGACACTTTCTTTTCTACCGCATTTTCTTCTCGCGAAACCGCACTCGCCTGCAGTATCATCCCTAATACTCGTCATTCGGGTACCACCGCCTGGAATACTTAAAAGTCCAAAACGGGTGCATTGAAGACGTACCGTATCTTGGTACCTGCAGATTTCCTCCAACCCTTCTCGTCACACATCAATTGGGGACTTCCCGCAAGACCGCTTTAAGCGCGAACCTTTGTTACTCCTGGACATGGCTTCCCCCGACGTCAAGGTGTCCAAGAAGCGGCGGCAGGACGACGACCCGGAGGCCGCGAAAAGGAGGCAAAAGAAGCAAAAGAAGGCCTCCCTGTCGACCGAGGCCATCCCACCAGCAACCCCAGGCTCCGACAACGAGGATCCCAATGACAACGAGCACCCGAAGACCGATGTCGACCCCACTGAGACCGAATCTCCGAAGCTGAAGAAGGACAAGAAGAAGAAGAAGTCCAAGACCGAGGACCTACCGCCTGCCGAGGCCAACGGCGCAGACGCGGACGCGCACACTGTGACACCGTCTGTGGAAGACTCACTCGACAAGCCGAAGAAGTCCAAGAAGTCGAAGAAGGACAGCACGACATCTAAGACTTTGGCGGAGACTCCTGCGGAAGGGACGGCTCAAACGCTCACCCCGCCACCTACAGCGTCTGAAGCGAAGCCGAAGAAGTCGAAGAAGAGGAAGGATGCTGAGGGTCAGGAAGCGGAGGCGCAGTCCACGGTTGATAGGTCAACTCCCGTCCCGTCGATCCCGAAACACCTCGAGTCGAAGTCGGATAGCCCCGAAACGAAGCGCAAGAAGCGCAAGGACAAGTCGCGCGACGCGCACGCTACCCCTCCCCCGTCCCAACCCTCCCCCCAGGAGCGGTTAGCTACGGACTCTCCATCGGCCAGGCGCACATCCAAACCGAAGACCTCCAAGCCAAGCGCTCCCCCGCCGCCTGTCGTCAAGCAAGAGGTCGCGAGATGGGTACCCCTCTGGCCCCGAGGCTGGAACCAACCGATAACAGCAGCGATCGAGCAGCACTTCACCCCCAAGCTCCACCGCTACGACGGCGACATGGGCGGCGTCCTCCTCGGGTACAACAACGTCTGCCTCAACGACCGCCCTACGCGCAAGGGCGCTGCGACACAAGACAGCGAGGCCGTGAAGCTCCTCAGCGTCAACGAGTTCGGCGTCGGTTTTTGCTGGCTGATAGCTGACCTCGAACTCTTCCTTCCGAAGCGCGGGTCTTGGATGGAGGGCGAGCTTATCCTCCAGAACCAGGGCCACGTGGGTGTTGTGTGCTGGGACAAGTTCAACGCTAGCATCGAATCGAGTCGCCTCCCGCCCAAGTGGAACTGGGTCGCTGCGTCGGAAGAGGATTTCGCCAACGAGGACTACAACATGGATGTGGATGGCGAGGAGGAAGGAAATATGGAGTCTGCGACGCCTCTAGGTTACTGGGTCGACGAGTCGGGGAACAAGGTGGAGGGCAAGCTCCGGTTCCGCATCAAGAACTACGATGTAGGTCTCAGTGGGGACCACAGCTTCCTCTGTATAGAGGGCACCATGCTCGACGAGAAGGATGAGAACCGCATGCGGGAGAGGGAGATTAAGACGGCGGGTGGGTTTAGCGGAGCTAGTGCACGGAAGGCGCGGCGCAGGCTTCCCGAGTTCAGCATGACGGATCTTGGCCTGGATGAGGAGGCGGAGAAGGGTAAGAAGTGGCGGCAGAAGAAACCGGAGGAGGAGACTCAAGAGGAGGCTGAGGGTGAGGAGGTAGCGGTGGAAGGGGAGGCAGAGGCGGGGGCAGAGGGTGATGTCATGGAGGTGGTAGAAGAAGAATGAGGCGTACGGTTGAGGACGGTTACCTAGCGTGAAGTGCATTTGTCACGACGAATTGGATGCTCTAGACGATCGTACTATGTAGTTTGTGAAGATTGCTTGTGTCATTTAGCCCAATGGCAGGTTCTAGCTTATGGGTGTGCTTCTAGCTGCTAATCCCGCGCTTGTTTGCTATGTCTACGATTCAATGAACACGGACTCATCCGGCGATGGTTCACGGAGGGAGACTCCTATCTGAATAAGTGGCAATGATATAATCACTCTATTTATCTACCCTGACTGCTCAAATTAGGAAACTATGCCAGAGGAAGACCCACGGACGAGTCGTCCATGGCGATCTTCGTTCATCCTTACCTACGCCCTGTGTTAATAATACTGAAGTTGATATCCGCCTCCCGCACAGACCACCTACCACGGCTCTCCACGCCCAGCCAATCACAAGCCCCGTAATGACCTCGCTCAAATTCGCACTTCCAAACGTCAATCTCCAAAACCCGCAGCACCCATTGAACACTCGCCACACCACCCCGACGACACCAACCGCCCCGGACCCTCTCCCCTCCCGACAAACCCCCATCGTTCCGCCCCACCGGAATCAACAAGAGGCGAAGAAACAAGACCGCACACGATGCTGCCGGCTACGAGGACGGCCTCCCTGGCCCTGCGCGGTATGTTCCCCCGGGCCTCCGACCATTCATCCGATTGTGGCGATTGTGATCCATTGCGATCCGAGGGAGGTTGGATTTTTGAGTTATTGAACATCGGCTGACGGATGAATCGAATAGCCAAACCGGCGTCCCTCGTCGCGTTCCGATCCGCGCTACCCGCCGCGACCGTTCCGTCCGTCCGGAAAGCAAGCTCGCTCACCCCCCACGGTGCCGGAGGGCTCGCGAAGCCGCGACAGGAGGTTCCTCTCCCGAGCGAGGAGTCCACGAAGAGCGTGGCGCAATATGCTCTGTTCGTTTCCCCCTCCACCACTCGCAACATCACAGATCCGCTCCTCGCCGCCCCGAAGGCCTCTACTCCAATAAGAGAGCTTCCCCGGACTAACGAGACACGCCCGACAGGACCACGCTCGACATCATTACGAACTGGGCCCGTCAGTCGTCCCTCTGGCCCATGACCTTCGGCCTCGCGTGCTGTGCCGTAGAAATGATGCACCTCTCGACCCCGCGGTACGACCAGGACCGCCTGGGAATCATCTTCCGCGCGTCGCCCCGCCAGTCCGATGTCATGATCGTCGCCGGCACCCTGACGAACAAGATGGCGCCGGCCCTGCGCCAGGTGTACGACCAGATGCCCGAGCCGCGGTGGGTCGTTAGCATGGGGAGCTGCGCGAACGGCGGCGGGTACTACCACTACTCGTACAGCGTCGTGAGGGGGTGCGACAGGATCGTGCCGGTCGATGTCTACGTGCCTGGGTGCCCGCCCACGAGCGAGGCGCTCATGTACGGTGAGTAACCCCGGTTCTCTCTTGCTGGTGGATGGTGGATGGGAACGCTGTGCTAACGGCCGATGTAGGCATCTTCCAGCTCCAGAGGAAGATGAGGAATACCAAGATTACGAGGATGTGGTACCGCAAGTAAGCTGTCGCTGCTGCGGCGTTGGAGGCGGAAGATAGTCGCTCGCTCTGTCAGCGACTGGGTGAGCAAGAGAGGGGCCAAGACTCGTGTCTCCCCGCGGAGAGCAAGAACGTCATTCGGCCAATCGTCTTTTTGTCTGGCGGGACGCCGACTGGCTTCCGCGGAGTGGTTTCCTTTGTCCCTGTACATACATAGAGGTGAGGGGGGTCTAGAACGGATGTCGGAAAATGAGATCTAACAGTTTGGACCACTCCCTTCTTGCATTTTCTAAATTGTTCTCTATAAACACAAAAAGAAACACATTGAAAAGTCGAACACGAGGGACCTGGCTGTGGAGTTATGCCTGGCGCTGTTGGGTAACAGAGTCTAAGATATCTGTCTATAATCCTCTGGTCACGATCTCACTACATAACACTGGACCTGGACACACGTGAGATGCCGTCACTTAATGAGGTGACTTGATTCTATTGGCAATGCCCATTCTTAATGCTTTTCCCGAGCTCTCATCCTCCGAGTGATATCATTTGTCCTTCCAGTCCCGTCCATGCCATGGGTAGTAAATGAAAACACCCCTCATCCAACTCCCTCTTAATGATAAAGAAACAAAGAAACAGGAAAAAAAACACCCTCTACAGCTGAATCTCATCATTCAATATCCTCACCTCCTCTCCAGGCTTAAACGGCGGCAGCCCGATGTACGGACACCCGTCGCACCGGAACGCGTCGCCCAGCGCGCAGCTCCCGCACGATCCGACCTTGCCCTGCACCGTAAAGTCCACCTCGGCGAGGTCGTTGGTCCCGAGCTTGACCTCGCGGAGCTTCTCGTCGTTGCCGGCCTTGAGCTCCGCGTCCTCGGCTGCCATGCGGGACGCGAGGCCGCAGGAGCAGTCCTTGCAGGCACGCTTGCGCTTGCCGACCTTGGGGAGACACTCGGCGGCTGTTGTCACATTTGTCAGTTCCTGGTTTCCTATTATGGTGAGTGGGAGGGGAACGGGGTGGGACGGAACATACGGATGTTGAGGGGCCGCTTTAGGTCCTCCTCCGTAAGTAGCGTAGACTCGTCAATCAACTCATCGTCATCCCCATCCAAATCATCCAGCGACACGAACCCCACGCCCGCCGGCACCTTCTTCTCCTCCACCTTCTTTTCCTCCGCCTTCTTCTTCCTCCTAAGCTTCAGCGGCACCGCCGCCTCCCCATAATCCGGCCTCAAGAACCCAGCTCCCCCCGCCACCAGCCCCGCCAGCACAAACTCCTTCTCCCCCACACTAGAAAGCACATCGCCCTCGACCCTCCCGCCAGGCCTCAGCGCATCGTGCACAGAGCCCAGGACATTCCTGTTGAGCAGCGCCGCCGTCTGGGCGTCCGCGCCCGCGAGGAGGAGCACGAGGTCGTACGTGGAGGGCGGGAGCGAGACGAGGCCCGCCGACAGGCGGTCGAGCATGTGCAGGTCGGACGTGGTGCGGTCGTGGGGGCCCAGCGCCTTCTTTAGTAGCGTCTCATCGGAGGCGAGGGTAGGCGGCGCGAGGAGGAGGGTCCGCGTCGTGGGCTTCGCCGGGGGCGCCATGTCGAAGTCAGGCGTGTTGTCGAGGGTCACGATTGCGGGTGCCATCTTGAAGGCGGGGTTGCGCGCGGGGCGAGTCGCGCTCTGGTTTCTGCGTGAAAAGGGCTTGCGGTGGTGAGGACGGGTAAACGCGACGGTGGAAACGGGTGGTTGAGGGTGGTTGTTTGCAAAGTGGTCGCGGTGGGTTTGACAAATGCGAGGAGGGTGGCGAAAGAGTTCGTGTTATAGTCCAAAGGCCGAACCCTGTTCCGACTCAGTGGTGGGGTAGAAATTCCCGATGCGCGGTCGCAAAAAGCTCCCACTTGCCTGATTGGAAATGCTTTCCCCGGACCGGAGCAATCAGAGGCCTTCTTTCTCGAATTAGTCATCCGCTAGGATCCCGCCTCCGTATGCCGCACGGTAACGTATCATCCCTCATAGGCCCGCTGCTTGTTAGTGGTGAGGTTCAGGAGGACCTGGAAGGGCATGGGTCTGCTATCCCCGCCGTGGCGGCCAAGAGCCGCTCGGGTGCCTTATCGGAGGAGTCATTGGTTTGTGGGTGGTCACTAGCAGGTAGTATCTTGTTTACGCCATTCTTGAACAAGTTGAGTCTTCCTGGGGCTCCGAAAGCGGCGTCATATTATTAATGTGACAAACCAACGCTCCAATATCCAACCACCAGGGTGAAGATAATTAGCAAAATGCCTGCCACAGACGAGATCAGTGCGCTACTGCCCCTCGTGCGGAGTGGAATATATTCGTTAAACGACATGTACATGTCAAAAACCAAGCCCTCCTCGCATGCTAAGAGCGGGGCCATTGAAGCCAAATGCAAATGCAAACATATCCCAAAATATCCAAAAAGCTACCCATGCCGCTAAAGAGACGAAGAACCCAGCCAACCGTAACAAGCAGAAAAAGTCTATGGCCGCCGTGCAATCATGATAAAGCAAAACAGGCTGAGTAGACAGATGATGCAAAACAAGACCTCGCCCGCTCTATAATGTCTCGCTCCACTCAAGCAGCTCCTTAACCTCCATGACCCCGATTATCTCCCCCCTGTCCAAGACCGCGAGCACGGTCCTTGAGTCGCACGAGTACTCCTCGCTTCCGTCTGAGGCCTGCTGCATGCTCCCCACGACGAAGTCGACAGCCCGCCGCAGGTTCGTAGTCCCACATATCGACAGCATGTCGTCGCGCGCCACGACCAGCCCCGGCACGTTCTCTATCCTCGCAGCCAGCTGCTCGTTCGCCAGGTCCCGCACTCTGCTCGGCGAGGTGACGCCGCCGTCGCTTAAGCGCACCCACCCCGACTTAGACGCGTACCCTGCCTTGAGGATGTCCGCGCCCGTGGTGCCATTTCGGGCCTCCACAACAGGTATCTCGTACCACGGCGTCGCAATGTCCCGTATGCTCTCGGGCCGCCGGAAGGAGGCCCCGATGGCGCCGCCGGGGTGATGCTTCGCGAAGACACGCGAGACGCAGGAGTGTATCTCCTTGGCAGCAGTAATGGCGACTGCGTCGCCTATGGCCAGGGCAACGGTCGTTGAGGTGGTCGGTGCGGGCACGCCAAACGACGTTGTCTCCGTTTCGTGAACCGGGGCCGGGAGCAAGATTGTGTCGGGACGTAGGCGTATGAATTCGCAGGTGTCGGGTCGCGTGTGTGCTGTGAGAAGGACGACGGGCAGCGATGCATCCAAGTGTGGTACGAGGCCGAGAAGCTCCTGAGTCTTCCCGGAGAATGTGATGAACATGAGGGTATCGTGCTGGCCAATTGTGCCTAGGTCTCCATGCAGGGCCTCCGTTGGGTGAAGAAAAACCGAGGGTATACTGAGGCTGTTGAAGGTTGCTACCAGCTTCCTTCCTATTAGGCCTGATTTACCAACCCCAACGATGACCAGCTTCCCTTTTTCGCCATTATGTCGAGTTATGGTCTCGATCGTCCTGGAGAACCCGTCTCGCGCAAAGGGATCGGTCTCGTACAGCCGCGAGACGCGCTTCAGCGCCGTCGCTTCGGTGTCGATAACGTGCAGGGCGTCGTGTAACCTCTTTTCCGTCACTGCCTCGTGTTCTGCCGCGTCTCTGTCCTGTTTGGCCAGACGACCGCCTAAACGGTCGAGCTCGAGCCCGGCGAGCCTGTCGCATAGGTATGCCGCAGATGGGGGGTGGTTCGATGGCGATGGAGGTGAAGGAGGTGGAAAGGCGATGCACTGGTTCCCCCCAGGCACAAACACGGCGCTATTCTGCACAGGCCGGTGTTCATGCTGGCGGTGCGCCATCGCAGGATGGCTGTAACTCGAACGGGAAACTGTCATCTAACGCAGCCGCGCAGGCCTGAAGCCGAATAATGTATCCGTTGCCGTGGATTACCGAGGCCTCCGTGGGGCTGACTCTAAGCACACGCGCAGCCGGTTTCCTCCACGGCAGAGAACAACGAGCTTGGCCGTGGAACTCGGGCGTGAGGAGAATTGAGAACGGTGGTAATAAAGAGGGGTTAAGTTCAAGTCCCAGAGTAGGTCTCCGAGGATGCTGTTAAAGCAGAGAACCCTGCTGCGGAAACGAGACGTTGCTCACTCCGGGATGGCCACGCAAACAGGATTCGACGTTTGAGGATCACGCAATGGCATGGCGGGCGGACCATGTATAGGGAGACAGATCAAAGGCGATAGTGTGGAGGAATCCAGTTGTCGGGAGTGGATGTGCTATCGAGAAAGAACCGTACATCCGGGACTCCGTTATTAAAGGAAGCGAAGGAATAAGTCACAAGCGGCGAGGGCCAAGAAAAGATGGCCGCGGCCGAAAAAAAAGTTCGAGGGGAAGAAAACGGAGACTCGCACCATCCCACTTAGCTCGCGACGGCGCCACTAACCCTACCGCCTGTACATGTCTGTACTTTTCTTGTCACCGACCCCATATCCAGCGATAAACCTGCTTATCGGTACCTTCTCCCGCCGGCGACTTCTGGAAGCTTGGATGAGAACATTAGTAAGGACGCGCATGAAAGTGTGCTCGTGCCTCCCAAGTTCCAGATCCCCGCGGGCATTGCGCCGCGACTTGGATGCCGGATGGCGGGATCTGGAAAATCATGTGGAGCCGAAGACCCTGACACACCTTGGCGTCTTCAACGAATACCGTGGCTCGGGTCTGATATCCGAACCGAACCTGGAACATGGAAGGTGCGAAGTGACCGTTGCATGTTACCCTGAAGTCCAGGAACGGTACCTTTTTTCTAGCTCCGTTTCTTTAGTGGCCCTCGGAGCTGGAAGAATGGGCGGAGATTCGGCCGTCTCGGGCTCGGAGTCGGCCCAATGATCGAGGAACCCACCATCTGATAAGGAAGATGAATCATCCCAACCTGGCGGAGCTCCGTCCATTCATGTCCTGACCCCCGCATGAGCACATATTGACTTTCGAAACTACATGTGAATCGCCTATTACTTCCAAAGCGGATAATGACGGTTTACTCCTTGTGCGGAACTTAGAAACTGCCAGGCTTCAATCCCGGCGAGCCGGCCTCGGAAAGCAACGGAGGGCGGAATGCGCAAGCGGCTTGCAAGTCCCGATGGAAAGGTGGGGGCGGGGTATTATTGCACGACCAGGGTGCAGCATCGCGCCTTCCACCGCTGCCTTTCTCTCGCCAAAAGCCGGCCCACGTTCCTGCCGATGCTTGATGACTTGCATCGAACCTTCCTTCTCCGTCCGGGATAGACTTTGAACCTGCAGGCCGGAGCTGACAAACCAGAGTTGCATCCTCGTACAATCCCTGTACAGGAAAATAGCGGGCTGTTTCATCCGGACTATTCGTGATGGCTCCTTCCCATCGTATCCGGATCCCCACTCACACCCGGCTAGATATAATTTACACACGAAGCCGGGTCAACAGGCAGGTTTTCCTTTATGCTGCGTGCGCGGTAGAAGCTGGGGTCATCGAGGTCGTACTAAGCCTGTGCGGGAGCACGAAGGCATTCCCCGGCACCAGTGCTCCAACGCCAGTCAACTAGCAGCCCTGTGGGGTTCCTCTTGGCGAGCAAGCTCAGATTGATTTCACGCTTATGTTTTATGATCGCTCCTTCCGCGTCACTACATCCCCGAGATATTGCGAAAAATCTCTATGAGATGGGTAGCGGGTACTTTGTCTGGATCTCTTAGAGCTTCCAAATCTGCTGCGGCAAGGGAGGCCGTGAGCCCTACAATGCTTGACAGGTCACTGCTTGACGATGAGGCACTGCAAAAGGGGCATTCTACTCATCTGGTCTAGCGATTGTTTATAGGATACGAGCACGTGCTCTACCCCTGAGACTTTATTGGTCTCCGGGGAATTTTTGGTGGTCGTCGTCATGACTGAGGCTCAGGAGATTACGTACCCGTGAACATAAAACGACGACGTCATGAGGCTGGGTAACCGGCAGCGTCTAGGAACAGCTCAAAATCTGCCGAATCGGCGGAAGCTCGCGCAACTCTCCAACCCTTAGCAATGACCATCCAAAATGTGGCAAGCAGATCCAGAGAAGCGGGAGGGTGAGGGTGCGTCTCGACAAGGTGCCGCCCGCTCGCGAAGAGCGAGCTGGCTGGTTTTGTTCGCGTCGGTAACCTTTACACTCACCATCTGGTGTGTCTTTATTTCTGGCCATCAGCGGCCATCTCGATTCCACCAACCTCCGTTGGACATTGGCGGGGACGATACTCGACCGCACGATCAGCACGATGACAACCTGTACCTCATTGGTGCGGGCAAGGCCGACATCACCGGGCCCGTGGTGGAGATCAACATGATGGGATATGCGGATCCCAACCAGGTCGGCACCGGTTTGCGCCAACGGCTCTATTCTCGCGCCTTCATCGTCGGGAGCGTCCACCGGCCGGAGGATAGATTTGTCTATCTTGTCCTCGACACGCAGTCCGGAGATACTGCCGTCCGATATGGTATTCTGTCCGGGCTGTCGCAGATGGGCCCAAGTTATTCCTTGTACGGGAAGCACAATATTGCGGTTACGGGAACGCACTCGCACTCGGGGCCGGGCGCGTGGCTCAATTATCTCCTCCCGCAGATTACAAGCAAAGGGTTCGACAAACAGAGCTACCAGGCCATCGTCGACGGCGCCATTCTATCTATTCAGCGAGCCCACGAGAGCATAGCCCCCGGCCATCTCAGCGTTGGGTCGACCAAGGTCTATGGCGCCAACATCAACAGGAGCCTCTACGCTTTCCTCGCGAACCCAAATGAGGAGAGACAGCGGTACAACGCCAGCGCCGCCGACGACGGGACGGTTGAGAAGGACATGACGATGCTCAAGTTCCAGCGCGCATCAGACGGGAAGGACGTCGGTGTCTTGACGTGGTTCCCCACGCACGGCACCTCCATGCTGGGCAACAATACCCTCATATCCGGCGACAACAAGGGCGTTGCCGCGGACATGCTGGAGAAGGACGTGCGTCGACTCGACAGTGCAGCAGACGACTTCGTCGCCGGCTTCTCGCAGGCGAACATGGGTGACGTCAGCCCGAACGTGCTCGGCGCCTGGTGCGAGGATGGGACGGGAGTTAGGTGCAGCTTCGAGAACAGTACCTGCTCCGACGGGAAGAGTCAGAAATGCCACGCCAGGGGTCCCTACTTCCGCAAGCAGGACAACGGCGCCCTGTCGTGCTATGAGATAGGGAAGCGGCAGTTTACGGCAGCGAGGGATCTGCTAGGTGAGATGGACAAGCAGGGGACAACCGTTACGGGAGGCGTCGTGAAGGCGTTCCACGTGTTCCACGACATGTCCTTCTTCCCCTTTGTGCTTCCGAACGGATCGGAGGTGCAGACTTGCCCCGCGGCGCTTGGACACTCGTTCGCGGCGGGGACCACTGACGGGCCAGGCGGCTTCGACTTTACGCAGCATAGGACGAACTCGTCGACCACGTCGCCGGTATGGAACGCCGTGTCTCGGTTCATCAAGGATCCCTCCGAGGAACAAGTGCGTTGTCAGCACCCCAAGCCGGTCCTCCTTGACGTCGGCGAGATGCACAAACCCTATGAGTGGACGCCGAACATTGTCGATATTCAGGCTTTTAGGGTTGGACAGCTGGTCATCATAGTCAGCCCTGGCGAGGCCTCAACAATGGCCGGGCGGCGGTGGAAGGATGCTGTCAAGAGCGAGGCCAAGAGCCTGTTTTCGGATCTTGGTTCGACGGAGCCTGTGGTGGTCCTCGGCGGGCCGGCCAACAGTTATACGCATTACATTACGACCCAGGAAGAATACGGGTAATTATGGTCCCCTATGAAGAGACGGTATGGTGTTGTTTCGGTTGACTAACATGGCCCGTCTTATAGTATCCAACGGTACGAAGGAGCCTCTACGCTCTATGGCCCACACACGCTCGCCGGCTACGTCAACCGCACCCTCTCGTTCCTCCCGTTCCTCACTTCGGACTCCACCGACAACGGCTCACGTCTGAAAGACCAGCCCTACCCGCCAGACAACACCAATGCATCCCTGTCCTTCATCCCCGGCGTGGTAATGGACAACCCGCCCTTCTTCAAGAAGTTCGGCGCAGTCCTCCACGACGTGGAACCAACGTATCCCCGTGGCGCGACAGTGAGCGCCACCTTTGTAGGCGCCAACCCGCGCAACAACCTCCGTCTGGAGGGCTCCTACGCCGTGGTGGAGAAGCAGGTTGCGTCTGGGGGGCAGGGTTGGGAGGTCCTGAGGGACGACTCGGATTGGGGCCTCGTGTTCAACTGGCGAAGGGTGAGTACAGTGCTCGGGACCAGCGAGGTGGAGATTGTGTGGGAGACGGCGCTGGGGGAGGAGGGGGCTGAGGTGGAAGAGGAGGCGGGGGTGTATAGGATCCGGTATATGGGGGATTCGAGGGCTCTTTCCGGGGAGATCACGGCTTTCGAGGGGGTTAGTGGGGAGTTTAAATTGGCATGATGGAGGCCGAGGGTTGTTTGCTTTTGAGGACAGGCGTACGGAAGGCTATCCGAGGCGTATAGGTGACATTGTTAGCATGGCCCTGGCCAATAATACATCAGGAGAGAAGGCTGCCAGAAGATCCTTCACCCACGGGAGGGTATCTCCAGTCTTCAAGACCCAAAAGCAACGCTATTGTATCCCAATATAGACATTCTGAAGTCGTGCGCCTAATACCGCCACGAGACCCCAAGCCTAGCATACACACCCCATCGGCCCAGCAAGCCCACCCCTTACACCTTCAAAGCGCGCCCCCTAAATCCCAATCCAGATAACGCTGATAACAACATCCAGCCCCTTACCCTCCCCGCCGTCATACTTGTAGCTCCACATGCCGTCCCTCTTCTCGTCCCAGTACGCCCCCGTGGCGGAGTGCATGCCCCTCCGCCCGACGTGGGGCTTCCCGTCCGTCGAGACGGCGCCCTCGCCACCGTCCTCGCCCTCGGGCTTCTCGGCCGCGGCGTCGGTGCCCTTGGGCTTGTTGAGCTGCGAGGTGGGGACCAGGTGCTGGACTATGGTCGAGTTGACGGCGAACTTGTGGGTGGGGGTCGAGTCTTTGGGGGTGGATTCTGAGATTACGGCCTTGAGGATGGAGTTCTGCAGGCTTGTGTTAGCTTGGTATTGCTTTCCCCACAGTGACGGTGATCTTAGGCTCGGGTGGGGAGAGGGGGGGAGGGGGGAGAGGCGGGATGGGGCGACGGGGGTGGGGAAGGGCTGGGGAAGACGCAGGACTGACGATTATGGTAGAATTCCACTGCTCCGTCTTGGAGTGGTCATAGGACTCCGCAGAGCCAATGGCGCTTTGGCACGCCTGGGAGACGTTAGTCAGGCGCGATCATACGACGGGCGAGATATCGCGAGAGGTGTCCATCGTCGTCGAGTCGAATGCGAAAGGGGGGATAAGGGGTTGACACGAACGTCATTGGCGATCTGCTTGAGGCGGTTGACGGGGACAGGCTATATAATATGGCCGTTAGCTAAGATCCATAACAGACCAGAGTAGCCCGCTGCTCTAGCGGAGCTCAGGAGAGCTCAATGGTCCTTGCGGGGATAGGGGATATTGTTCCATACAGGAGTCGCCATCGCGAAGGAATCAAGTGTCGAGGTTGTTCGGACGCGACAAGCTAAAAAGGAACAGGGAACAAGAAAAAGTAAAAGAACGCCTGCTTTGCGTTTCGTCTGAGCTGGATCCCTGATGCGGTAGAGGGAGCTGTCTTTTTTGCACACGTGTGTTTGTTTCGGGAACGGCCCAAGCTCTCTCACCCGTTGAGTGTCACGTCACGAAAACACGGGATGCGCCCTACCAATCCTCTGTTTGGTCTACTGCTCCTGTCGCGTGACGGACCGACACCCCCGCCCTCCCCCACCACACCGAGACCATTGCCGCCGGCTGGCTGCGTCTGCAGACCGCCACAAACCACGTGACCATGCAGGCACGCCAAGGGAAGTCCCGGAGCTCCCAGCTCTGGTGTTTCAGTGCACACCCCCAGCAAAGTCACTGTACCATGCCACCAGCCAACCACCATCGGCGAATTCCCACGTGCTTGTGAGGAAGCTTCGACCGCTCATAGCTCTCGCCCTCGAAACAGAGTTGGCGACGGCGGGGTCCTCAGATCGCAACGACGTCAAGTTCTCTGAACCACTCGGACCTGCAGACATCCGAAGCGGACATCCTCCAAGCGTTGATGTGTTTTTTAACCGAATAGCGCAACACACATCTAGCTCGAATTTGTATTGACGATACGCATACTTATTTCCTCGCCGAAGCGGTATCCAAGACGTCGACGCTCAGATCGCGGATTTCGTTCCCGGATTGCTTTTCCGCCTCGTCGCACGGCATACGCAGCGCTCCATAGCCACACCCAACCACCCAACCTCAAAATGTCCAGCCAGCCGCTCCTCCAAACGACGCAGGGCAAGTCAATCCGACCATCCATGCCTCCTCTAACCCTTCATCACCGCCCATCAACCTTCGTCACCACCCAGCATCCCTCCCCCCATCCCCTCGCAAAGCTAACTTAAAAAACCTCTCACAGGCAAGCGTGTCGCCCTCCCCACCCGCGTCGAGCCCAAAGTCTTCTTCGCAAACGAGCGCACCTTCCTCTCGTGGCTCAACTTCACCGTCATCCTCGGCGCCCTCTCGCTGGGCATGCTCAACTTTGGCGACCGCCCCGCCTTCATCTCCGCCTTCTTCTTCACCGGCGTGTCCGTCTTCACGCTGGTGTACGCCCTCGTGACGTACCACTGGCGGGCGAAAAGTATACGCGCGAGGGGCCAGGCCGGGTTCGACGACCGGTTCGGGCCGACGGTGCTGGCTGTTATGCTTTTGGGGGCTGTGATTGTTAACTTTGTGCTGAGGATCGTTTACTCGGCGAGGGGGAACTGAGCGGCGTTGAGAGGGAGAGGGAGGCCGTGGAAGTTCTTGGGTGGCCTTGGGTAGTGGCCGGCGAGGGGTGTCGTCGTAAAAGGGGGATTTGGGGCGTCCGATGATGGCTTGTATCTGCACCGCGTCTTGGAACAGCGTTTTTATAGAATGTAGTATACTGCTGAGACATTTTACATGATATTAACCACGCAACAAATATCCATTGTACGGGTAACCTAACGGGTACCATGGATGCCACGGATTTTCTTTTCTTTTTCAAACTCCAAACTCCGTTCCATTCCCGCTTCCCCATGCTTGCAAAGATGCGATCTCATCAAAACCGAAATCCCCGACGCTGGTATCCTCCACCCACCCATGCATGGGCATCAGCCTTCACCGGGCGGCCTTCCAGCCGTCTGCATCGTGATCCCCGCCTTGCCCTTCAACTCCGGCACAGGGTCTCCAGAAAGGAAAATCCCCAACGATTTTACGGGCCTCGCCTTCTCCCTCGGATTCGCCGCCTTGTCAAAGATCTCCAGCTTCTCAAAGCCGTCGTCACTCGCCTCCCCTTCCTCTCCAGCATCACTCCCTCCCTCCGCACCTCCGAAGACCGTCTCCTCCACCACAGCGGGCCCCACTGGCTTAGGCGGAACCTCGAAGAGGTGGCTATACTGATATACCGTCCCCCCCTCGCCCGCCAACACTTCCTTCACCTTCTCCGCGACCGAAACCATCTTCCCGACATCACCAGGCCGCGCATGCAATAGCACAACGGGCGCCAACCCCTTGCTCCCTCCGTCCTCAGCTTCCGAAGTCTGGGATTTATTTCGCCGCAGGTGGTCGAGTGCCCGCCCGACGCGGGCGGCCATCTTTGTCGAGGAGATCACAGACGCCAGGAGGACGTCGTGCTTTGGCCGCAGCTCCGCGAGCGTCGCCTCGTGGAATGCTGAGAGCGCAAGCGTCTTCGATGCGGGGCCGGCCGTCTTTGGTGGTGATTGAGCCCGCGTCGCGTCGGGGGACTTCCTCCTCTTTGCGAGGGGCGCGTCGGCGGGGGCCCCGCGGGGCCTCCTCTTGGAGCTGTCGCGCGCTGCGTCCATGGCGGGCTCTCTCCGGTAGGCGATCGGTCCCGCGGAGATAGAAGGTCGAAATTGGTCGCGCGCGGTAGTGGGGGGTTCCCGTGGAGACTCGGAAAGGCGGCGGGTGGGAATGATTTGCTCGCGGTTCGTGGCAGTGTCGTCATCCAGACATTGACTTTTTTAAAATTTCGACAGCGGCACCAAGCTCGGGGGGCGCGGGTGGGTCCGCGACCCTTATCGATAAGCTGGGGTCGTGCCCGACCAACGGCGCGCGGGTGCGAAAGGTGAGGTGATGCAAGATTTCGGGATGGCGGAACCTCTGCGCCTTCTTCCGGTTATGGTTTCCGCCTCGCGCATTTCGCATGACGGGAGGCGCAACTCATGGTCGCCGGTGCCCACGGACAAGCGATCTTTGCATGATATCTCACAACGGGGTTTCAGAGTTGGCCCATCTTTTGTCGGGCTTCGTGGCGGGCCGCCGGGCTCCCAGCCGACGCGCTTAGTGTTCTGAGCGCGAGAAGCTGGAGGAGAGTCAGTCTAAGACATGTCTGACCTGACGTGGAGCACACCCATTTGCCAGCGCTCATCGTCTTCCCAACCGGCCCCTTGGCTGAGCCCGTTCTCGAAGAGGCTCGACGGGCAGTAACTTGTACCCCGTAAACCGGTGTCGCGTCCCATCGCGCGCGAGTTACTTTTGATCGGCTTGCCGTTTCTTGGGGCGTGAATCGTAGGCTTCCGGGGGGTGGCGTGGCCTCCAAACGATGGCCAGTGCGCTGATGTCGCATGGGTCGCATGGGTCCGGGAGGGTACCCGCCCTGCCCTGATTGGGCACCCGCCCCACCAACTTCACGCCCGAGATGATGCTGGACCTTTCGATTATCGTCTGCGTCTCCTCCATTCCAGCGCGACCGATCGCCCACACTCATGGAGCCCCGAGCGGCTGGCGAGGCGAATGAGGGCGCCTTCTCCGCAAAACCCGGCGAACCAACTACATTCTCCTTGCGTCACCTCGACCCCGAATTTCCAAATGCGTCGCAACCTTGGAATGAAGTCGCGCTCCAGGGGATGAGACAAGGTTGCCCGACGAGCTGCATGCGCCTGCACCCACCTTCGCGTTCCGAGGGCCGCCTAATACAGGGATCAAGCCTGCGCGCCGGGCATCGCTCAATAACACGAGGCGATCTCGTTTGAAGGTGCTGGGGGCTTCTCCAATAGCGGCGTTTTGGGTGGGTACGTTCTCCACGTTTGCTGACGTCGTTGTACCGGTACATTAGCTCTGCTGGGTTGGGTCTCGTAAATGGAGTATTTCGCCCGCCGTAGTGTGCCCCACTGTCCAAGTCCCACCGCAAGATCCAACATACTGACCGCAAATTGAAGCCGGAAACAATGCCCAAGCGACTGGAAGCCGCGGGTGATGGCATGTTACCGATTACCGCCTTTACCCGAGACCCACTGAGAGCTTAAGGGTCTTAAAGAGTGCTGGTTCGCGAACGAAGCGGGGAGGGTCTGACTCGTCCTAGCATTACTATCTTCGAGCCTCCTTGTATACATGGGGCATGCTTCTTTTTATAAAGGTGTCTTGGGCGAGATCACTCCGATAGCGGGTATGTGGAGAATAACCGGGGTTACATAGCAACCACCTGAACATTTCTTGTTAATCCTTGTTGGGACTCTTCTGGTGGATACTGGGCCCTGGGACAGACCGGACTAACACGGTGTGTCGCTTCTGGGAGGAAAGAACACCCTGAGCAAGCTTTTTGGATGAAGGCAGGTGGGATCAGCCCCTGCGAACGTTGGTTCCTGGTACAGGAAAGTATATTGCAAGCTCAAGTGCCGCGAACCACTGAGCCACCCGCAAGTGATACTTCATACTCGATATCCCCGATGTCCATGGTGAACCCTTGGGGACGAGCTCGAACCAGTTCTACTCATGGGTGCATGGTATATAGGGCTACGTAAATGAAGAACTCATGCACCGCAACAAGATAGAAGGCAATCTGGATGATTTGAATGGCTTGGGAGGGGCACTTGTTGAGCGATAAGTACGCGCCCAGCATCTTAACTCAGTTCCTCTCTAACACCGAGGTCCTGTTGACGAAGGTGCATATAGCAACGCTCATGCCGTCGGTAGAAGCCGAGGATAGGCGGCATAAACTCTAGCGTCTCGTAACCGCGTAGCACGAGCAGCCGGGAATAAAGTTTGATAGTTCGAGATATTGGTACTTCGATCTACGAACAACACCACGCTCTATCCCCACAAAGCTTCGAAGCTTCATTTCAGCTGCGATGTTTACGGGGAATAGAAATAAGAACGCAGACGAACCTACACGTATTGTCCTTCATCGTATCTGACTCATGCTTCGCCATCTCGTATCTCAAGAGACGAATTTCGCTTGTGATAGAAATATTCCTTGGCCATGGTGCAGCCTTCAGACCTTGAAACCTCTGGAGGGTCGCTGGGACTGTGCTCCGAGCTCGCAGCTTCGATGGCTTCATGCCGCATCTACAAGTAGGGGTACTTTGCCAAAGTACCCTGATAGACCCACACCCCAAGGCGCCATCCCCGCCACACTCCTTGTACCCATACCACCCTGCTCCTTCCCCCCCAGAACGCCCAGACTCAGCCCATCCACTTCCCTGTCCGAGCCTCCCTTCCATCATCTTCCCTCCCCTTTCCCCCTTTCCCGCATCTCTCTCCATCGCCTCTCTAATCACCCTTTCAACCTCTCAACGGCGAAAATACCAGCGTCGAAGCAAGAAAAGGACATCCAGCGTGTCCGGCCTCTTTCGCGCTTTCGTTTAAAACCGATCGCTCCCTTTTAATCGAGGCTTTCAGTAGCTCTTGATTTTTTTCGGCCCTTTCCCGTTCATCCCACGTCACAACCAGCGCGCACACCGGTCGCAACGGCACTGTTTTTGGTCGCCCTCTGGTCCCCTTTCTTTTGAGTTTCGAGTGGCAGAAACCGCCTCATTCCTGACCCCGACGCGACCGCAACTCCACCCCCTCATTTTCCCGCACTGGTCTGGCCTGTCGCCGTCCACCCCGGGTTCCGCGCTAGGCTGCAGCATTTCCGACTAATTCTCCCGACTTCGTCTTACGTCAGTCCTTACTGCGCAACTCGGAAGTGACGGTCGCGCTTTCTCACCCGCAACACCACCCCCAGTCGCAAAATTGGCGCAACACGCCAACCAGCCTCCCTTTCCTCCTTCTTCCCAGAGCATGCTCATGTTCCGACTCGGGGGCAGTGACTCGAGGGGAGGTGAACAGAGCGTCAAACTCGAACGTCCCATGTTGCACGATTTTTCGAAACCCGTGCTTCCGATCACCCACCCGATCGCGACGTCCGGAACTGGTGCCTGCTCACCGTCGCGACCCTGCAAGCGGGAACGCGACGAGGATCCCAGCGAAAATGCGCCCCCAGCCAAACGCGCGAAACCGGCCGATGTCGATGGTCCTGCTGGCGACGCGCCGTCAACCGCGTCGGCCTCGAACGGGATAACGCCGTCGCATCTCCCCGACGATCGTCTCGATCGCGCGCGCGATGCGATAGAGTTTCACCTCGGACTAGAGATCTTGTTCAAGCACGACGAGCTCAGGCTCATCGACCAGGAGCTCGCCAAATGCCAAGTCGCGTTGGAACAGTTGCGCCGATGCCACCTCATACCGTATCCCGTCAACTGCCCGACGCCCGACCAGATGATGGACATATGCAGTGGGAAGGGTCCCGCCCTCCGAAAGCCCGGCAAGGAAGTCCCCCGGTGGGCACCGCCTTTCGGAGTGGTCGACGGCCCTTACGCCAGGCACTATGCGAAGTGGCTTATCCCCGACCCCATGTTCGACGGCATGCTGCCGGAGTGGCAGTCTCCCTACCCAGTTCGGAGCGCGAGATCCTCGACAGAGGGGAGGACTACGAGGAATAGCATAGGAGATGGTCCGCTCGCTGGAAAGCAGCGTCCCTCCCGTGGTAATGCTGGTCAGAAGCTTCAGTCTCTCATGAGTGGATACCCGCCCGCGAAGGACAAGAGCGGCCCCTGTGTGTTGAAGCGTCAGTCGGACGGTCAGACGGTGAAGCTTGTATGCATCGACTGTCATAGAGAGAACTTCCTCAGCATTCAGGGCTTCATCAACCACTGTCGTATAGCACACAGGCGCGACTTCAAGAGTCACGAGGAAGCGGCCATCCGCAGCGGAAAGCCGCTCGATGCGAACGAGACGAAGACTCCGGCCGCTCCGAAGCCCGCCAGCGAAGAGCCGAAGCCGCAGCCCGCCTCGGCTATCGCGCCGCCTCCGCCGTCTGGTTTGGTCCACCCTTATGCTCAACCAGAGGTCGAGAGGCAGCAGGCATTCGTCACGCTTCAGTCTCGCATCCAGGAGTCCCTGCGGCTCTACAAGCAGGGGAAGCTTCCTGGCGTGACTCGCATTCCGGGGCAAGCACCTATCGACACTCCCTCATCGTTGGTTCCGTCTTCTGACACGCCGTACCTGTCACGGTTGATGAAGGCGAAGAACATCGATGGCGACCTGAAGCAGCTTGTTGGCGACGCCAAGACCAAGGTCGATTTCGAGGATGTCTCTTCGCCGGGCGAGGATCTGGAAGAGCCCGCCGACGGCGCGCCTGGTGCGACCCCGACCGGCCCTGCACCTCCTGCGACACGCATGCCTGTGCGGGCCACGATGGCGCCCGCTCAGCGCACGCCTACCACGCACCCCGCCAATGTCAAGGGGCCGTCTCCCGTCATGTCCTTTGGGTCCTTGCCAAGAAAGCCCAGGGCATCCCAGGATGCGCCGAGCAGAGACGAAGATGAAACCATGGACCCCGACCTCAGCCCGAATCCCACCGCGAGCAACAATGCTCCGTCCCTCGTTAGCGACGACGGGGAGTACGATGAATCTGATGACGGCTCCTCGGAATGCGGTGCTAGCGAAGCCCTCGAGAGCAGGTCAATCTCCGACGTGGCCGACATTACCATGGAAGACGATGGTGACGCGCCTCGATCGCTGCGTCACCACGGCGACTCTGGCACTGGAACAACGGTCCGGTTCCGAAAGGACGACGAGACGCACATCGCATTCGTCAACCCGGTCAAGGAGCCTAACGATCAGAGGGACTCGAGGAAAATTTAAAGTCAGCCCGGCTCTTCTCGCGGGTCACACTACCGATGCGGGCGGACAGCTCAATCAGACTCGTTCACGCCACGGACAGCCACCTCTCAAACCTCACTCAACTCTTCTTGTTTTTTCACTTCAATGCTTGCCTCTCATGATTACCACATACACGATTTTAGTTACAGTTGCCTCTTTTCTTTCCTTGTTCTTGCACTCTCGTGCCACGCCTGCTGAGCCGGTGGAGGGACCAAATTCTCGGAGGGGGGGCTACAGGAGTAATGGTAAACGATTCTTGTCCATTTCTATCACATCTTTCTGCAAGGCGCCAAGACGGATGCGGGTTTTTTACTGGGCTGCTTCGTCGGGTTGTTTTGTTTCCTCTCTATACATGCTTTTTGACCTTTAGAGACTGCCGTTATGATCCGTCTTTCGTCTCACGTTATTTATTGTTTTGTTTTCCTCATGAATGGGTGGGTTCCCGGCTCGGATGCGGGGGGAGGGGGCGGAGTTGGGAAGGGGCGGTTTTGGCAATGGGGGTTTTCTCGAGAGGGGATCTCCCGGAGTGAGGGGAGCGTCTCCGAGAGGTTTTGCTCCTGTTGTGGTGGTTTGTTTGGTCCCTCGGATGCGGGGGGAGGGGGCGGAGTTGGGAAGGGGCGGTTTTGGCAATGGGGGTTTTCTCGAGAGGGGATCTCCCGGAGTGAGGGGAGCGTCTCCGAGAGGTTTTGCTCCTGTTGTGGTGGTTTGTTTGGTCCCTCGTCGGCTTCTTGTTCTTGTGTATGATTTGTACGGGGGGCACCTGTATATTTACTAGCCCGCGGAGGATGGTACAGAAAATAGGCGGGGAGGGGCGCCGTCAATAAATGAGCTTGTTCGAGCGCCAAACGCGATGCCTCGTAGCTTCTGGTGTGTGAAGTAGGATTGTAGATGACTTGACGGAGGCCGGCCAGTGCTTGACCTGGAGAGATCGCATTCAATGTCTAGGGAATGTGGAGCGTATACAATGGTCCGGACGTAACACCCGGAACACGGCCATCGTTGAAGGAAACGAGACTAGCTCTGTCATACAGGGTGTTAATAGTACGTATGCCCGTCGCGTTACGCATGGAGTCCCGGCAGGTTCGACATCCGCTCACACGGCATGAGTTAGCAAGACGCACGGTTTCATAGAGTCGCCATTCAGCAAGAGAGCGCCAGTAGCAAAGTACGAGGTATATTCAACTCAATGCTCCAGCCTTATTCCCAACCCATTAACCCATCAGCCCCACAGCCCCTCTTTCGGAGAATATCCCTGGTCCCCCGCTTACACAACAACGGCCATGACGCCCGCAACAGCAGCCATCACCGCGCCGGCACTCAAGGCGAAGCCCCCCGCAGACCCGGAGCCCTCGCCCTCCTGGTCCGCACTATCAGCGTCACCGGTGGAAGAGGAGCCGCCGGTGGTGGAGGCGGTGGCGGAGGCGGTGCCGGAGGAGGACTGGGTGGGCTTTGTGGTGGTGGAGGAGCCGTGGACGGAGGCGTTGCCGCAGTAGATCTTTACTTGGCCCTCTGCTTGCTCGCGGCGGGAGTCTTTGGGGCAGTTGTTGTAGCAGCTTGGGCGGTGTTAGCTAGTCTTTGGGGATGGGCGGTTCGAGATTGAACGTGAGTGTGAGGGAGCGAGTAGGGGCTAGGGGAAGGGACGAGGGCAGTGGGGACGGCGAGGGGACGGCGAGACGTACGTGGCGATGGCCTCCTGCGCGGCACACTGGCAACCATAGTCGCTATCCCCGCAGGCCTTGAACTTCTTGTTCTCCGACTCAAGGCAGGCCTCGACGATGGACTCGGCCTCGCAGTCGGCGGCCGCAACAGCGGCGACGAACAGGGCGATGGGAAGAAGGAGCTTCATCGTTTCTGTTTGAGGTGGTAGGATTAAATATTACTTTCAAAGTATAGTAGTATGTATGAATGACACGACTCGAGGGTTCGTAGGTGAAAACGACGGACTGGTTAAACGAGAGGAAAGGTGAAGAAGCAGGTAACGAGTGGGAAACGGAAGTGGAGGAGGTCGATGGGGAGACAGGGGGACAGGGGGCCCTTTTAAATATCGAGGAGATTTGGCGGCGACGCCACGGGCTGGGGTACTGCCGTACTGGGGTGCTCTTGAAGCCACTCGTGTCCAACGGCGGAAAGGGGAAAAGGAAGCGGCCTGTGCCTGTGCCTGTGCCTGTGCCTGCAGGTCTCGGAGGTCTCGCGCGTTGATGTTCCACCGGCGGCGGACCCCAGCCGTGTTTTCCTGCATGCATACTCCGCGAGTCGAAGATGGGCATACAAACAGCACGAGTTGGGCATGGCGCCGGAAGCGATGAGCGGACGACCGGGATGCTGCGTGGCTAGAGTATTTCCTCGTATACCCCAGAACACGAGCCTCGAGGCGTCGCTGCTTTTGGTGTGGCTCGCCGCGGTAGTGCGGCACGTCGCCTCGTATCGCCAAGGCGCGTTTTGCCGATACGACCTTGCCTGCCGTCGCTATGGCGATCAGAGCGCAGCGTCTCAGCCCAATTTCGTGGTCTTCAACCGGGAGACAACCCTCGGTCTTCTTCCGCCACAATGGATTCACAGACGCAGATGTTCAGCGTGCGGGAATCCCCGTGCGAGTCCTCAATTGCGGCGTCATCGCGGCATCGACCAGCGCACAGAAGCTAGCCAGCCATCCGCCCAAGGGTCCTTGGCTTGGCATTGTCGTCGTCTACTTGTATGCACGTGTGTCCCCCGCAGAGCTAGACCAAGTCTCGGACGTCGCCCCTGCGGACTCGGAGGTCGCATGGGGAAAGAGAGCGGACGCGCTGTCCGGCGTTCCGCTGCAGGGATGTTCTTGCCCTGTGTGCCGGGGTGCCGATGATCCGAATGAACCTTAAGGGCACCTAGGGACTGTGAGGTGAGTTGTGAGGCGAGTCGTGAGGTTAGGCTTGTGGGCTTGAAGTGTGGGGGTGGATATGTAATCTCCTCCGCGTCCTAGTTCCCACGGGTTTTGCCATGTGCGGATACCAACCCCCGTTCTCGAACCGGATCGGCGCTCCCTCGTGTCGGCTCGAGGATGCCGGAGTGTCTCTGCTTTTAATATCGCTGCCCTCAGCTATCCAGGCGGTCAGAGCTGGTGGGCCGAGAGACGGGATGATGTCAACTTTAGCTCCCTGGAGACGGACGATCCATGCCCGCACGGTCAGTCGAGCTGCTGGTCCCAGGACGGGCAGCGGCCCACACCGTACATTCCAGCGCCAGGCCTACGTTGTTGGCCCCCCTCGCTCAGGCTCGCTCCGCAAAGGACGGGTGCACGGACCACCCCGCAGACGCGCATTCACATTTCTGACTTCCAGAGCGAGGCTACGAATGGAATTGCGAAAGTTAGTCGAGATCGCCTGCTTCATCTTTTTCCCGTCGCTGTCTCCCCCACGCTCGCCTCGCTTTTGCTCCGCGCCAAAAAGGTACGCTATCCACTCCTGTCCCAGCATTCCATTAGGTGGCTAGTGAATCCCCTGCCCCGGCCCCTAGAACGCCCGTCGCGCCGGGGGCCCCGCCATCAACCGCGCCCTTCGGCCTTGTCTGGCACGACGTCGCTGACCCTTCTTCCGACTCTATAGCATTCTTCTCCCTCTTTCGAGCCGCGACTAGTCCATCGACCCGTACCCGTATCCAACCCCACCGCGTTCGAACCAAAACCCGAATCCGTGACCGAAGATGGCCGACGTACAGCCCGAAGAACACGCCCCGGCCCCGGCCCCGCCCGGCGAGGAGCCCGTCGTCGCCGGGAGCGAGGGGGGTGACGAGCATGAACATGAGCATGGACATGAAAATGAAAATGAAGAGGAGGTACGCTACGTGTGAAACTGTTCCCCGGGGGGGATGCCGCATCGGAACATCAACTTTCCAGAGACGGTTTCTCCCCACACTCTTTATACGAGAGTTTAGAAAAACAGAGAGAGGGACGAATTACTGAGACCTGGTCGCGAAAACCAAACAGGAGGAGATCACCGCCATGAAGAAGCGCGTGGCGGAGATGGAGGAGGAGGCCGCCAAGCTGCGGGAGATGCAGGCCTCCCTGAACCAGCAGACCCAGGAGACGACGGACAGCAAGGACGACGTCGACAGCCGGAGCATCTTCGTCGGCAACGTCGACTACTCGGCCTCGCCCGAGGACGTGCAGGCCCACTTCCAGAGCTGCGGCTCGATTAACCGGGTCACGATCCTGCTGGACAAGTTTACGGGTCACCCCAAGGGGTACGTCCTCCAGCCCTGAACCCCAACAACCTCCAGCTCTTTCGGCTGGTCCCCTTTTTTTCTGCCCCTGTTCTAGGGGCGTTATGTCCGGCCACGCCGTCTCGGGCACAACAACCTCGGAGGCTAACGTCTGCTCTAGCTACGCGTACGTTGAGTTCGCGGAGCCCAGCCTCGTCGCGCAGGCCCTCGTCCTCAACGAGAGCGTCCTCAAGGGCCGCAACATCAAGGTCGGCCCCAAGCGCACCAACGTCCCCGGCATGGGCCGCGGTAGGGGCCGCGGCGGGCCGAGGGGCGGACGGGGCTTCAGGGGAGGGCCGCCCAGGGGAGGGTACCGCGGGGGGTACCGCGGCCGCGGCAGGGGCTTCACCCCGTACTGAGGTAGGTTTTTCTCGTGATGTGTTTGACATGTTCGGTTCTAGATATCCGGGGGGGGGGGGGAAATGAGGAAGATGGACGGGAGCATGGATGTGGGATAGATGGGGCAAGGAGAACTAATTGGGGGCGGGGGGGTTTGGGGTTATACGTGTGTGGGGGTGATGGATACCTGTCCGGTTTTATACAGCAGAATGGCAACTATGAAAGCACTGGGATTCGAAGGATAAGATGTCAAGACGGTCATCTGCCTGCCATGTGACGGACGGTATTGTAGCATCAGCTTTACCCCTTGTCTGAAAAAGAGACCTTGTTGCAGGCTAGATGCATGTAAGCGGCGCGAGTGTGGTGTCACCGCCGTTAGGAGAACCTCGCGCCTCGAGACATGTGTGTTCCCATGGCGTTTGATGATTCTTTGTAACTGAGTCGATCCGAGCCGGCACCGGTTACAGGATGTTTTATGTTTCACGGGACGTCCTCTTGGACAAGGACGGAGGGCATGAGAGGAGCTCTTGCATGAGCGCATAATGGTCGAATGAGAGGGTAAGCTTCCCGGATCAACCAATGCATGGGGGACATCCCAAACACGGCGGGGGAGCACAAGCCGCGGGATGATTGGAAGGCGGTGTGTCAACAAGGGTAATGCATACATGTGTTGGACGCCGCATGCATGCCGGATTGACATCCCTTTCAACAGTCGAGTCGTCAAGGCAAGAATCTCGTCAGCCGGCGTTCATCTCGTCCGAATGGAGTAAGCAGAGGTATCCCGGTATCTCGGTATCGCGGGGAACACAGAAATCAGCCGGCAAGACTGTGTGACCAACGGTGTCCTACTGTCCTCGACGCGTGCGAGTGGCGAAAGAAGCGTGGGAGGAGAGAGATGACCAGAGTATTCGAACCCTGGTTCTGGACCGCTGGACAGCTGTCGCCTGCAAGAACCCCGGACGACGAGCGGATTCGAACGTCCGCGCAGCCGAGCATCCGGAGACGCCGATGAGGATGCGTCTGGGCGGCCCCATCGCATGCGAGGTTCCTTTTCTTACCGCCCTATGAGGCACGGGCCCATTGGACGGCGCGCTTGAGCTAATGTCTGCGAGTGGGAAGGTTGTGGATTGGATTTCTGGAGCTGGGCCTTGGGAACCGGGTATCTCTGTATACTTGGGGAGGTGTTGGCGTGGGTGTGTGTTCACCGGGCCTCAATTTTTGCTGATAATCATCCCGAGAGCATTTGTCTGATCCCGAGTTGGCCCAAGGCGAAAGCTCAGCAGCGCGGGGGAGGCAGCCAAAGTTGCAGTCTGAACGGGTCCCCGGATGACGCGCCGGGTGCTGGTAGCGGGTACTTCGCGGGCAGGCCCGGCCGCGCGGTCGCGAAAAAGTAGCGGTACCTTGCGCATGCGGGATGCGAAGCTACCCCGCCATAGGCTGTTCGGCGTTTAGGTCCCGTCGTGGCATGGTGCGAGCAGCAGAGCCACACACGACGCGAGGAATGGGACGGCCGGGGGGCGGGAGGGGGTGCCACCGCCGGGCAGGGGAAGATAATGCGCTGGAAAAGGGGGCTCGCGTGCTGCCGACGTGCCGACGAGGTGGGAATACGCTCGCTGGACCGGCGGGATCCGTAGCGCCCGGCAGCCACTGGCCCGGCCCACCAACGCGCACTGTGACGGTGGCTAATGCCCACCAAGTGGACACCGGAGGCAGGTTAATACAGCGCACCCAGCAGTCAAGCATGCATGGCGGGCGCATGCCTCGATCACCACCGGCCCAGTTTCCCCTCTCACACTCTCCAACGTCGATATTACTCTCCAAATACATCCTCTATTCGCACAGAAAGGAGCCCGACAACCTCAGGCCTCGCTCCCTCTGTGCCTGGTGCTTATCTCTGCTTCCCCCTCGCTAGCCTTACGCGGCATCCCTAGATTGCTATCTGTCGTCATACCCGCCCGAGCCGTTTCGCCCCTCGGATCCTCCCTCCACACGACTCCACCAAAAACCCTCGCCTGCTTGGTCATTTCGAAACCCCGTCTCGGGTCCTCCCCGGTGACTTTCGCTCGCCCGCCACCGCCCCCAGCTGCGAAGCGCCCCTCCTTCTCCCCTTCCCTCAAACCCCCCAGTCTGAACCACACGCACGCGCTTTGTTCGCCCGCCAGGTACGAAAAAAGTTGTCTCTGAAGGAAACGTGCCCGGGAAACGTATCTCCATCAGGTAAGAATTGCCTGCCACGAGCTTGACATCTAGCGGCCGCCATCTCTCCCGTCTTGTATCACGGTTCGGTGACCCCCCCCTTTGCGCTTTACCCCACACCCTCAAATCCGTACCAAGCAAGGCGCCTCCCCCGACATTTACCACACGACACCAAGGCGGCTGAGTCAAGGCTACACCCGCTCCCTCTGCACAGCCTCTCCCCGTACCTCGCCCGCCTCGCCGGACGTCGAGACATACCCCGTTCAGCTTCAGCTCCTCCATCTCCTACACGACGCTTTCACTGCCACCGCCTTGGGATCACCCCGACACGTAACTGACACGTACTCCCGCCTCCAGCCGCCGACGGAACAGACGCTGCGTGAAGCGCGAGGCCGCAGCCCGCGACACGAACTCCCGCGGACAGCATCGCCACGGCTCCGCCGGCTGCCTCGACCTCGACCGTCGATACTCGCCGTCGAACCCGGCGACCGCCCGCCCGTCGCCCCGAGGACTCCGAAAGTCTCCGCCGACGACTCGCAACCGGCATCGTCGCCCGATAATCCCTCGTCTCCCGAAGGCGTGCCGATAACTGCCCCGCTCTGCCAGTCGCTGGAACCGCCCGCGAGACGATGTCTTCGCGCATGGATGCTGGGCTCCCCAGGTGAGTTATAGTTCTATCAACGACTCGCGTGCTGTCGACCCGTCGTCTCCGTGGTGTGGAGATGCCCGTTGATGTCTCACGCCTGTCGGCCCCTCGCCAGATGACCGTGACGCTGACCTCTGCCGTTCCAGCAATCCCAATATCCGAGTAACGAGTATGACCGCGCTCCCGCTTCGGCCCCTCGACCTCGCCATCGTTTCTAACAGTTCCTTGCAGTCATCGCGGCCGATGGTCTCTGCAAGCGAGATGTATTCCGTACGTGCTCTCCGAACATCCGATCGTTGTCCTCCTTCAGATGACTGACGCCCGGTCAACAGGCTTCCCGGACCCGTTCGCCGTTGCTACAATCAACGGCGAGCAGACCAAGACGACTACCGTTGCGAAGCGGACCCTGAACCCGTACTGGAACGAAAGTTTCGATCTGTGAGTCCTGTTTCGCCCTGTACTCCACGCCTCGGCTACACTCCCGATATTGCCGCCGCGTGCCTATCCCCTCGAGTGCTTCCAAGAGTTGCGTTCAGAACACTGACACCTCATAGCCGGGTCACCGAAGACAGCATCCTCGCCGTCCAGGTCTTCGACCAGCGCAAGTTCAAGAAGAAGGATCAAGGGTTTCTCGGCGTCATCAATGTCCGCATCGGGGACGTCCTCGAGCTGGGGCTCGAGGCGGACGGTACGTCTAGACCACGTGGGAATCAGTGCGGTTGAGTCGCTAACTGTCCACAGATCAAATGCTCACCCGTGACCTGAAAAAGGCCGCGGATAACCTTGTCGTCAACGGCAAACTAATCATCAACCTCTCCACAAACCTTAGCCGGCCCGCACGCACCCAGGGCGGCGCCTCAAACCCACCGCCCGCCGTCGGATCATTGGCGCCCCAGCCTAGCATGTCGACGGCGTCCTTGTCGGGCAGCGTAGCGGACGGCAACCGGCCAGTCTCGGCAGTATCGACACAGAACGGCCCCACCGGGCAGCAGCTCGCCCACCGCCCTGCCGCCGGCGTCGCGACGGCCGGATCATCCAGCACAGCCGCGGGCCCGTCTAACGGTACGAGCACGTCTACGTATCCCGGTCGCGCACCGGCCTCGCAGCTGAGTCCGTTTGAAGACGCCCACGGGCCGCTACCCGCTGGCTGGGAGCGCAGGGAGGACAACCTCGGCAGGACGTACTACATCGACCACAACCGGAGGACGACGAGCTGGAAGCGGCCGTCGGCGAACGGCACCGTCGAGTCGAGGGTCGACCGCGAGGCGGCGACGCAGGTGGAGAGGCAGAGGCACCTGAACCGGACCCTGCCCGAGGACCGCACCGGCGCGAACTCGCCGACCCCCTCGCAGCCGTCGCCGACCCAGCAGCCGCAGCAAGGCGGGGGATCGCCGACCCAGTCCAGCTCGCAGATGGTCACGTCGGGCGCCACGGCCCCCGGGACCGGAGAGCTGCCGCCGGGTTGGGAGCAGCGCTTCACCCCCGAGGGCCGCCCCTACTTTGTCGACCACAACACGCGGACGACCACCTGGGTCGACCCGCGCCGGCACCAGTACGTCCGCGTGTACAGCCCCAACAACAACTCGAACGGCTTCCAGCAGCAGCCCGTGTCACAGCTGGGACCGCTGCCGAGCGGGTGGGAGATGCGCCTCACCAACACGGCGCGCGTGTACTTCGTCGACCACAACACCAAGACGACGACGTGGGACGACCCCAGGCTGCCGTCGTCGCTCGACCAGAACGTACCGCAGTACAAGCGCGACTTCCGGAGGAAGCTCATCTACTTCCGGTCGCAGCCCGGGATGCGCATCCTCTCGGGGCAGTGCCACATCAAAGTGCGGCGGTCTCACATCTTTGAGGACTCGTTCGCCGAGATCCAGCGGCAGTCGCCGACGGACCTGAAGAAGCGCCTGATGATCAAGTTCGACGGCGAGGATGGCCTCGACTACGGCGGCCTGTCGCGCGAGTTCTTCTTCCTGCTCTCGCACGAGATGTTCAACCCCTTCTACTGCCTGTTCGAGTACTCGGCGCACGACAACTACACGCTCCAGATCAACCCGCACTCGGGCATCAACCCGGAGCACCTCAACTACTTCAAGTTCATCGGGCGGGTGGTCGGCCTGGCCATCTTCCACCGACGCTTCCTGGACGCCTTCTTCATCGGGGCGCTGTACAAGATGATACTGGGCAAGATGGTGGTGCTGGCGGACATGGAGGGCGTGGACGCCGACTTCCACCGGTCGCTGCAGTGGATGCTGGACAACGACATCTCGGACGGGATCCTGGAGGCGACCTTCTCGACCGAGGAGGAGCGCTTCGGGGTGGTGACGGAGGAGGACCTGATACCTGACGGTCGCAACATCGACGTGACCAACGAGAACAAGAAGGAGTACGTGGAGCTGATGGTGCGGTGGCGCATCGAGCGGCGCATCGCGGCGCAGTTCGAGGCCTTCAAGGAGGGCTTCCACGAGCTGATCCCGCAGGACCTCATCAACGTGTTCGACGAGCGCGAGCTGGAGCTGCTGATTGGCGGCATCGCGGAGATCGACGTCGACGACTGGAAGAAGCACACGGACTACAGGGGGTACACGGAGAAGGACGAGGTGGTGCAGTTCTTCTGGGAGACGATCCGGTCGTGGGACGGCGAGCAGAAGTCGCGGCTGCTGCAGTTCGCGACGGGCACGTCGCGGATACCGGTCAACGGGTTCAAGGACCTGCAGGGGAGTGATGGGCCGAGGAGGTTCACGATTGAGAAGGCGGGCGAGCTGGCGAACCTGCCAAAGGCGCACACGTGGTATGTTTCCCTGTGCCTTTTTTTCTTTTTCCCTTTCCCCCCTCTTTTGCTTGATTTGGGTCAGCGTTTGAGTTGTGGTTTTTCTTGGATGGGAATGCTAACGTGTGGCGCAGTTTCAACCGCCTCGACCTGCCGCCGTACAAGAACCTCGAGACGCTGCAGCAGAAGCTGACGATTGCGGTCGAGGAGACGATGGGCTTTGGGCAGGAATAAGCCCGGTGTGTCTTGTGTGTCTGTGATTGTGCGTGTTGCGTGTGGGAAACATGGGGGAGTTTTTGCTTTTTTTACTCTTCTTCCCTTCTCTTATATGTATCTTTCTTGGAGTCGTTTATTGCGAGCTTTGGATGTATAGCGAGGTTGAGGCGTGGTGCGGTAGTGAGGATGGTAGGAGTGGACTTGAGGAAGGAAGTTTTGAAGAGGGGGGAACGTGACGTTGCGGAAGGGAATAGTAACTGTTGGCAGTGGGTATGGGGGAATGAGGGAGGAATGGTGAAGGGGAAGAAGGGGAGGAGTGACTGACGACGGATGTTTACGATTCATAATAGATTGCGGATGGGAGGTCCCTTTGTCTTTTCTTCTCCGTCTTGCTTATCTGGGCTCTAGTCTTGGGTGTCTCTTGTTTTCTTTTCTTGCGGGTATTCTTATATATCTACTGTACTCTGTTCTTTTCGGTCATCTCTCTCGGCTTTTTTTCTAGGGACGTCTCTTCGTGACGTTTTTTTGGGAAAGATGAGTGAAGGACGGGTATCCCTAAATCAAGGTGAGGCGTTGTGCTAAGTGAGTGGACAAGGTATGGACGGAGAGGATGGATGAGGGATATGGAATGGGGGTCTCGGCTGCTAGGCGTCGCCCTAGCCCTGACCGGCGAATCTGGTCCGGGCGAGGTGAAGGATGTCGACCTAGTTCCTCCGAGGGCATCGCCGCGGATATAACCCGCGGTTATCCCCCCCTCCTATGCCCTTCAGATACCGAGACGCCAAGATCAACGGCGGACGGGAAGTAGAACCACAAAAACAAGCACGGCACGCTGAACACGGACGCTCGTTACCCAAGACTCAAATCAGATCCATTTTCTACATGTAATGCCAAAACGCCAACACCTCCTATCCTATCCTACCAAACCAACTTCAATGTTCCAATGTTCAAGACCACATTCCCTTCCAACCATTCCACTAGATCAATCCCAATCCTTCTCACCCCGCCAATCATGTACATATACACCACCCACGCCTCACTTCGACGACGACCCCCCGCGCTCCTCCTCATCGCTGTCCTCCCCAATACTGTACCTCTTCTCCACCCCCGGCGTCCCCGGCGTCCCCGGCACACCAGGCGACCGAACCCTCAACTCATCCAGCTCCCCGGCCTCCATATCCCCTCCCCCCCTGCTAAACGCCTCCACCGACCCCGCCGCCGAATTCCCCGGCTGCCCCGCAAGCCCCCTATACCCCCTCCTCCGCCGCCGATCCCTCCAGACGAAGTACGCCCACACGCAGAACGCCACGATGGAGATGGCGAGCACAATCTCCCCGCTCCTCCGATAGGCATGCCATTTCGCGTCCTCAACATCCTTCTCGCGCTCGCCCTCGTTCCCCTCCTTCTCCCCCTCCACGCTCGTCTGCGGGCCCTTCTCCCCGTCGATCCGGCTATCGACCGGCACCCCGCCGATAGACCCGATGTCCACCCCCATGAACCGGTCCAGCATGTCGCGCGACCGGCGCGGGTGGTCAAACGGCACCATGTGCGACGCCTCCTCGAACAGCACGTACGTCAGGTTCCGCGCCTCCTGCCAGAAGCCCGCCTTCTGACCCTCGACGGTCCACTCCCTCCTCGGCGCCCAGGTGCCCGGCGTCTCCTCGAAGCTCTTGCCGCCGTTCCACTCCAGCTCGCCGAGGAACGCCTCCGTGCCCAGGTGGTTGCAGATGTAGTCGTCCGCGCCCGAGAACAGCAGCACCGGCACCTCCTTGAGGATATCCGGCAGCAGCGTGGCTGACGTCGGCGACTCGATGTTGCGCATCGCGCTGCCCACAGAGCCCACGCACTCTTCCCACCCCGACACCTTGTTCTCGTTGACGTGCAGCGCGCTGACGACCATCGGGTCGCGGAGGTACGGCCTTACGTGCTCGAGGTCGGGCGGCCAGTTCATCCCGCACGACGGGTGCGTGTCCCGCAGGCGGATATCATACATGTTGTAGCACATCTTCTTGCCGTCCGAGGCCACCGTCGACGTGTACCCGAGGACGAGGCTGAGGATCTTCTCGCACTCGTGGTGGTCGACCTTGTCCGGCGCGGCGGCGAGGCTGCTCTTGCAGATGTTCCACTGCTGCTGCAGCTTCTCGCCCTCCGGGGAGCCCTCCTTTATCATGCCGCGCTTGTAGGCGAAGCTGATGTAGGCCTCGTACTGCTGCCTCGGGGCCATCCAGCCGTTGCCGATGACGAGGCCCTGGAGGTTCCACCGGGTCTTCGAGCCGCGCGCGTTCTTGTTGCGGTCGAGGATGGCCTTGGCGATGTACGGGATGTGCTGGCCCGCGTAGGACTCGCCGGCGAAGTACAGCTGGGAGGGGTCAGCGAGGGAAGCAAGATAGGGGGGCGCGGATCCCGCCACTCACGTCGTCCTTTTCATACTCGGGGAACACCTCAAAGTACTTCTCCAGGAAGATAACAAACTGGTCCGCCATCTCCGTCAACTCCCTGACATAACTATCTGTGTTGACGTAGCTGAATCCCGTGCCGACGGGGTTGTCGACGAAGAGCAGGTTCGCAAACTCGTTCCACGAGCCGTTGTTGTACCGGAGCGTCTTGTCGTCCTCGAGGCGGTACGGCCCGACCTCCATGAGCGCGCCGTCCTCGGAGCTGCAGCCGGGCCCGCCGTTGAGCCAGATGAGGGTGCGCTGCTTGTTGGCGATGTGCTGGTTCTGGAAGTGCCAGAAGAAGAGGTTGCCGTTGGTCTCGGGGGTGACCTCGATGTGTCTGGCTGGTCAGCTCGGTCCGGGGCGGTGGAGGAGCAGGCCGGGGGGAGGGGGAGGGGGGGACTCACCCGGCATGCATCTTGATGGGAGGTTCCGCCGGGGCGCCGGGCAGGCTGTCAACGAAGTAGTCGGCGGCCGATAGCGCAAGCGACAGCGACGGCATGACGGCCAGTGCCACGCCCAGCAGGCGCGACGCCGACGGGAAGGCCACCATCGTCGGCTGGTCGTATCGTCGACGGGGTTATCGAGGGTAAGACGACGCCTAGAACGGCTAAAGAGACGAGTTGGTCGAGCTTAGAGCGCCGACCATGGACGGGCGCGCAAGAAGGGTGCGCTTAGCCGGGGAAGCAGAATCTCAATGCCCAAGTATCGATTCTCGAGGCGATAATGTGTGAATAAGGCCAGGTGTGAAACGAATAAAAAAGAAAGAATGCCGCCCGGTCTCGATGGGCCCGTGGCAGTGAAAGGTGTCCTCGGGATGCGTGGGACGCAGGGAGAACAATATCCGGGCAATCTACGGAGCTTGTCTCGGCCGGAACTTGGGCGAATGGGCCTCTGATTAGGTGGGAAAGGCGCTGGCCGGGGTGCCGAAACCCAGGCGGCGGGCTAGAGTTACAGACGGGTGCGCAGCCCCAGTACTTACGTCACAGGGAATCCGCTGGCCACCACGTGGGGCCCGTATTAATCATCACCGGCAATATTTCGAACTCTATTGATCCGGAAGTCACTTCTTCTTCCCATTGTAGGCTTGAATGAGCGACGAATTAGCCAACCCAATGCTCCCTATTTTTCGAGAGCATGCCATTGTGAGGCTGGGAGATGGCTGGTCTGGACCTTACTGTCTTCTTCACCCTTATAATACAAACAATACGGGCTAGGATACCCAGGCATGTCCTCCGCTTACTTCGGCCTAACGCTCGTTCGTCGGTCTCGCTTTCAAGCCAGGCGTCGACAATATTCACTCTCCCGCCGCGTCGACACATGCCTAGGAGTTCGAGCAACGTGACTCTCGCGAGTCTCGGGTGGTCTAGAAGATACTCCCGTGAAAACTCTGTCGCCATCCTCAAAACAATGGAAGAACCCCAGGTCCACCTGCGCCGTAGACCCAAGAACCCACCATCCCCTCGGTCTCGAAGTTGTCAGGCTTCTCAAGGCTTAGGAAGACGCTCACTTGCTGTCTGTCTTTAAATCCGAGTCATGTAGCCATCGTTGGTGCCGTCAGGCGCGTCCAATCCCGTCGCCGGCGGAAGTTGCTATGTCGGCCGGTCGGCGGGGCCGCCGCCGACGCCGCCGCACAGTACAAATCCACACGTAATTTTCATCGCGAACCACACCCCACCAACGTCAAGCTCCCCCGCCAAGCCCCACGACGTCCTCAATACCATTCTCACCTTCCATTCCTCACTCTCACCACTCACCACTCACCTCTCGCTCTCACCTCTCCCTCATATCTAGCACACCCCCTTCCACTCCGCGTCCCCGCTAACCCAGCACCCTCCACCAACAACCCCACCCCGCAATGGCCTCCAAAACCCCAGCAACCTACGTCGTCGAGCACCTCGACCCAGAGCTTGGCCCCTGGTCCGAGCTGGAATACATCACCATCGCAAAGGAGTCCCACGAGACGGGTAACACCCTCCTCCTCTCCTCGCTCCCGCCCTCCCTCGCCCTCCCCGCAGCCCTCGCCTCGCTGCCGGCATTCAAGAGCGATACCAAGGGCGTCGAGGAGCTGTACGCCGACAAGAAGGACCGGGTTTGCCTGCTTGACCCGTCGGCGAGTGAGGATTTGAGTCCCGAGGATGGGGATAAATTCGAGGTGTTCTTGTTTGGGGGGATATTAGGTGAGTTTCCTCCGTGTTTCTTGACGTTGCTGGGTTGGACTGGGAGTGTTTGGGGCATGGCTAACGATGGTGTAGGAGATGATCCGCCGAGGGGTATGTGTCTCTGTTGGAACCTGAAGACGGATGGCCCCGCGCTTGCATCCAGTCGCTCACCTATATAGACCGCACCTCCGAGCTCCGCAAGAAGGGCTTCCAGGGCCGCCGCCTCGGCCCCAAGCAGATGACGACCGACACCGCCGTCCGCGTCGCCAGGATAGTTGTCCAGGACAAGGGTAGGCTTCTCCCCTCTCCCCTGCCGTCCCCCTCACCGTCCCCTATCATCCTCATTCCCTCCCCCACCCGCCTCTACCCCCAGCTTCTCGCCGCCAGTTCTCCCCTCCAGTGCATAAACCATTTCTCACCTCCCACAGTCCCCCTCGACAAGATCCCCTACGACGACTTCCCCGAGCTCAAGTTCAACAACAAAGAGAGCACCGAGATGCCCTTCCGGTACGTCAAGGGCTCCGACGGGAAGCCCATTATGCCCGAGGTAAGCACCCCCTTCACCCTTTCCCATCTGGCTTTCTCTTCCCCCGCCCACTCACCCCCCATCCTCCCATGACATGCCCCCCCCCTTCAGTCAACGACGCCCGCATTGACGCTTCGTGCAGGGAATGATAGACCTGATCCGCAAGGACGCCGACAAGGCCATCGACGACCTGTTCTAGAGAAGACCTTCCAATCGCAATGGGGAATTACCAAGAAGACGTCCCGTGAGTGTCGAGGACCGGTGGTCCTCCGTTGCCCCCTGGGACCTTGCCCGCCCGGGGGCAGCAGGTCCGGACGGCCCCTCCAATCATCGGTATTCCCAGCGTGAGGGCAGTGTGCCAACCCACCCGATGCCATCCCAGGCTTAAACCGCCGCGTCCCTCGTGTCCTTGCCTCTCGCCACCCGGCTTTCAGCACCTCCCTCCTTGTATCCCCCTCAACCACACCACACCACCCCAGCAAAGCCTTGAGACCATGCCAACCTCATGACAACCCCATGCCCACCCTCTAACTCTCGCCTCACCCTTCAATCCGCGCCTCACCCTCCCTGTCCACTGCACCATACCTCTCCGCCCGATGGTACCCCGGAGAGCCCCGTCAACGAGGCACGACGAAACGAATGGTAGGAAGGAAAGGCGAGGCCGTCCGACAACGTGGTTGCCCCGCTCCCACGGGGCCCCTCCCAGCGTCCCTCTTTTAATATATGCTGTACATGTAGCCACGTCAGCTCCCCCCGTGGCGCGCCCTATTTTTTGTTTCCCGTCCACGCGGAACACCTTCACGGTATCTCCATCTCATGACTCGACGGACGATACGCCCATGTCATCGCCCTGGAACACCGGGCTGGCCACCAGGCTCTAAAGGATGCGCACTTCCCCCGGAGTTGGTGGACTCCGACCCGGCGCCTGACGCCCGCCCACCCTCCCCTGCAGTCTGGCACTCGCTGACCCCGGTACGTCCCCGTCAGGGCCGACGCAGTTCTACTTACAGCCCAACCGGGTCCCTACGTGAACCACTAGGAACCCCAAGGCCCTCAAACGCACGCGGAGAGACATCAGATCAGGAGGACCCCATACGCCAGCCCATCCCGCGTACAAACTACGATATCACAATTCCCCAGCTCACTCCCCCAGCTCCCCTCTAAACACGCCCTTCCCCCCGTCCATCCACACACGCCCCGTTCCCCGAACATCCCGATACCAAGACACTAGAAAACGGCGAAAAAAAGGCTCCTCTCGCGCTAGCACCCTCCACATAAGGCCACCCACCTCGTCGCACGGGGTGTGCGTCGAGGGCAAAATTCTCCGATGTGGAAGCGGGAGGCACGATGGCGGGAAAAGGGGAGGTGAGGGGGTCTTGCGGTCGTGCGTGCCGGGATGCTACCCCAACCTTGGGGTGAGAGGACGCGGATGTGAGGTTTGTTTTCTCGTACACGGCCCGTTCTTAGTGGTGATAGCTCGGGTTTCCTCTCTGGTTTGGCCATCTCGGCCGTGTATATCCCGGAGGACTCACGGAGAGTGGCTCGAGCATGAGAACAGACACATGAAGGGGAAAAACAGACCATGAATGCTTAGAGGCACGAAAACGAAAAGCACTTCTGGTGACGTGGCGTCAGGCACCGACACCGAGGACAGCATCCTACTTCAACCCCGCTCACGCTAGCTCTCGCCCTCTGCACGCCCGTCTCCGAACCACGCCCTCGTAAAGAAGAACCCGGGAGGGGAAACTCCATGGAATAACGAGGCTGTTGCTTGCCACGTTCAGGGGGCGAGGCTCACCGAGGGATCTTCGTCAGGAGAAACCGGGAATGCAGGAAAAGCATACCGGAGAATTTCCTTCCCTTCCCCCTTGTCCTGTTTCGCCACCCTCCCTCCTCCCCGCATGAGATGTCGCCTCCCTCGGCCGCCCTCGCGTTCCACTACGTCGTGCTTCTTCACCACTCCCCAGCTCCCCTTCGTTCTTCCCGATTTTCTGCCCTGTGGCGTGGCTGGTTCGTGTGTCACATCGGGAGACGACAGCCTCGAAAAAATGTGATATGTGAAGAACCGGGCGGCAGAACCCGGCCCCCGAGGCAGGCCGAGCTATCATGGGCGGCGAAAAAAGGTCTCCGGGGGGGGGCGTGTCGGGTGGTATTCGTCTGAACCTGTAGTTTTGGATAGGGCTACTTCGGTATACATCCCCGTCCCGGCTGGCCGGTGGGGATCAGGGCATATCGGAGGGCCGCGCAGGTTGGGGCCCGACGGGCCTGCAGACTTGCAAATCGGAGGCTGGGGGGGTTGTTGGACCGTGTGCATGAGCGTGCATGAGTCGTGCTTCGGGATATGCCAGCGCGCAGCGAAGCTGGTAGTCGACAGGAGACGCCCCGGGACGTTCCTGTCGTCTGAACTCCGACAACTAGAAGATACCGCACGGGAGCAGACGACTGTGTAGTAGGGAATTATGGTTTCCCTCGCCTCAACGCTCCGATTGGAGAGCCGGGATCCATCGCCCCAGCTTGGCTCCGGCTGCACCAGGGTCCCAAGTGTCGGTGAAGCCCTGCTCTGAGAGACCAAGTACCCACTTGTCTCCCACAACGGCCTGGTAATCAGTGCTCCCACCCAGCTTCTCTCATTCTTGCCGTCCAACCTGGAAGGGGACCCCGGACCATTCTGCACCGACACATCATCTGTCAGCGGGGCGAGCTCGGGCACGGTTGAAGAGGGCGTCCGTCCTCCTAGAGTCCCTCAGCGGTATGACAGGTGTCCGCGCGCGAGTCGCTCCTTACCTGCCGCGAGGAAAGCAGCAGGTTCGCGATGCCGCTCACCATAAGTTCGCTGCTGTGCCCTCGGGAGCAAAGGCGCTAGCCAGCTGGGAGGCCACAAAAAGGCGGAACGAGTCTGCAGTGAGACTGCGGAGAAGACAGGATAGTCCAACCGCATTCATTGGATGACACAAGGTATCCGCCTGTTCCGTTACATGTTGAAGGTTGCAGCCCAAGATACAAAGCTGGCGATGGCTCTGATTCCGTTCTGCGCGAATGACATGGAATATCAAGGCACGTAGAATAATGATCAAGGAACTACCAGTGAAAGAGGCCTGTAGTCACATGCTCTTGTGTGTCCCGCCTCAAACCATGTGGTGTCTCGGAGAGAAAGGGATGGCGGCATTGTGAATCATGTCTTGACCGAGTATTTGGGCAGCCGGCCGGGCCTCAAGTTCTACAGGATGATAGGCATATCTAGAGACACAAAACACACGTTATGCTTCGGAATAACACGATGATATGGAGCGCCCGGGGCTGAGTGGACAGGGGGCCCCTGCCTAGAGATCATTGGCCTTGGTTGGATAAGAGGGCCTCGAGATATTCTGGAGCTTGCCGACGAATGAATCTGCGCCCCGTTCTTCCCATCGCTGCCAGTGCTGAGTGAAAGGTGTGCCACAGATGTAAACGGGCGAAGTGAGCCTTTCGTATTGCGGTACTATATACGTCAGCCCTGATACAAATGAGACACGCCAGGATCTATGAGCTCCAAGCCCCAGGGAGTTGTGTGTATCAATGGACCTTCCCAACGGCACCACAGGTGTGAGCCAACTTGCGTGAGAGAGACACACCAGGTGGCGCGTCAAGTCCTAACTACCCATCATCGGTAGCATCAGGACCCGAATTGACTGATGAGTAAACCGAGAATCAGCCATCAACCTTCGAGGCACGGCAGAATGCCGCGGTTTCGCCCATCTGATTCCACGCCCCGTGGAATGGGTATCAGATGCCGCTGAACTTGGCTTATCGGAGGATCTGAGGGATCCAAGAAATCATGAGGCGAGCGCGTAGGTAGTGGACATGGTGCCGTTTGCCGGTTTGGAAACCGCAGAAGGTGAAACCCTTCGTGGTGTGTTCGAAATGGGGGATCGGCTTCAATACAACGACAATGCTGTGATCGAACGTTTCCACGTCAAGGGGTCCAACTGCCCGGTGCGTAGATTTTCGATCACGAGCTCTTCCAGGAGTTCGTTTGGCTTTAGATGACGCTTGGGCCAGTATTGATCACCGGTCAACCGCGGCGAACAATGTGCGATCGTTGGTCTCATGAGGATGCCGGAAATGCGGCGACTGATTGGCCTCCAGCCCCCGAAATTATCGGGCCAACTGACACGGCCCAAGATCCTGAATGGGCGGTAGACGGTGGTTGCAAACCCGGGAAGCCTGAGAGTAACAAGCCCCTGACCCAAAACGGGTTCTGTAGTATTGATGATACCGGCTGAATCGCTCCATGAACTCGGTACCGTTCATCGGTGAAGCGTAAGGCCATGCTAGCCAAATATACCGTATTATAATGTGAGACGACTGAAATTGCAGCTTGAGATGAGGTACTGCGCCCCAAGGGGTCAGCCAGCCGTCGGAATGCAGCGCAAGGCTCCGGATCCTCGGAGGCCAGGCCCACGACGCATCCAGAGGCTGATGTATGGGCCCTGGATAGTGATAGGATCACTTGGCAACATGCAGCTCTACGCAAATTCTGGAGGACCTCACCTAAGGTGCGGCAGCTGCACGGGATACAACTAGTACGTGGCTAGTCCGAGCCACATCATCCCGAGGTCCTAAAGATCCACCTAGGAACTGATGGGCTGTCCGGATCGACATGGCTCGGCGATGCTGAAAGCCATGGCAAAAACGCGTCACTCTGGGCTGAGGCAAGGCGTAGACTTTTGGGAGGACGCATTCAAGCGAACAGATCCACCCTGGCGCAACCGAGGAGTCTCTTGCTCTCGCTCGTATATCCCAGACAAGACCGTGTCGGTCTGGACTCGTCATCGCCATCTGCTTCTGGAGCACAGCCACCTGCGGGTGTTTGAACGAGAGCAAGGGCGTCCTGGCCGGGTATTACTTCCGAATAGAGCCGGGATCCGAGATATGGGCGACTTGATAGCTTCTCCGTCGGGTCTCGCTAGCTGTTCGTTGGACCAAAGGTTGGAATGCAGCGTGCCAATACATGAAAGTCGCCGAAGCCAAATATGGGATGAAGCCAATTCCTGGTCCGAGCCAAGCCACGCCGGAGGGTGCAGTGATAGTGTAATGGCTCGACAGAGGTTCACGGGGCAGAAACCCTGGGAATATCCATTTCATCTGGGTGCTCCTTCCTCTGCCGGTCGAAAACCATACCAGCGCAAGAGGCTTGGATCAGGGCGCTCCTTCCTCCGAAGCCAAGCCAGATACTGGGTTATAACTGACAGTGGCTCTTTCCCGGATAGCACTTCCACCGGCGCCGCCTTTCCCAGATCTTCTCCGTAGCGCCTTCCATACTGATCTGGAGCCTGACCTGATGTAACATGATACCAGCTACGCTGAGTTGTGTGCGTGGGGAAGATATTTCATCGTGCTTGAAGGCTTGAGGATCGTGTTCTCAATGGCCAGACCCAGGGGCGGGAAGGAGTAATACCTCTGGGTACGGAGCCCGGAGCGGTGGCCACCTTCTTGGCGTCGTTTACTGGTGCGTGCCATGCTGTACGCCCTGCATCGCACCTTCTCACGATCCCAGGTCATGAAACGGACCAGGCGGAGGTGCGAACCAGCAAGCCCCGTCCGTACCCAGAGTGTGTCTTTTAGACCTGGGACAAGGAAGGAGGAAAATTGATTTCCCACGATGTGGGCCATTTGCAACGCTCTCGTCTCGTTTTTCATTCCGCTGGGAATATCGGGAATCCTCCTTGCCTTTCCGCCTTACCCGCTCCGAGGATTGCAAGGGCCCGGCATCGACGTCTCGTTCGAGAATGCCGCCTGCAGGCAGTCCGACTGCAACAGCACATACATCCCTGCACTTCCCCACCAGGACCCCGGTCGCATGAACGTCCCCATACCGAACACCCTTCATTGACCCCACCATAACGTCGCGACGATTCGGCGATAGCTGAAACGCCTAGATGCCCACCAATCGCACGAGGCTCAGAGTAAGCATCTCGACTCGACCAGACCGACATCGAGGTCACCCATGCGAACCGCTCACTCGATGATGACAGGGTCAACCATAGCAGCACTTTAGGGGGAAAATCCAGCTCACCCGGGGGTGGGGAGCGAACATTCTTGACCGGGACTTCGCTAGCGCATATGTTGCTATTCATGTCCCCTCAGCCACGATATGTGGCCCAACAGCCCACACACTTGAAACGTCTGGTAGGGCGACTCTAGAAGACCAATCGCATTCTCGGCGACGCCCATCTCGATTCAACCACCCGGCCGGGCTCGGTACGCAGTGAGGAGATACGAACACGGTGGAAACCCCGCCCGAGTCCTCCGACAGATCCGATGTGTCACTGCCTGCAGGTCGAGGCTTGCAAAGACTCTCGACGGCCGAAGCTCCGGCCACCTTGAGGGGTGTAGGTAGGCAACAACAACATCTGTAAGTGTGATTGTGCAGTCTGGTGTCAACCGGGTCTATCCGGTAGCCGCTGCTGACGACGCGCACGGTCTTCAGGCTGTGTCGTGTCAGATCGGCCCTCGGAGTGGGAGAAGCTTGTCTGCGGAGATCATCAGTTAAAATTGCCCCGGCCACCGATAGTTTGTCCCCTTCGGCCACCCAAAGTTCCTGGTTTCTTGTCGCACCCCAGTTGTCGATATCCTCCGAAGTACACAACCGACGGCGACACACGATAGGCTCTTGGCAGACGGGCCTAGCGCATCCGTGCCTTTCACCTCTTGCATTTGTTTGCTCTCGTTCATTCAGTTACAAGACCATACCCTGCCCTTGCAGAAATCAGTATGAGCCCCGTCGTATCACTCTCTTTTCTGTGTGCCTCCAAGAGTATCTCGTATACCATGCCGTGTGCTCTCAGCCCCATGATGTCGCAGCTAGTAGCAGGACTATGGGCGCGATCCCGCGCCCGCTCGCGGAATCCTTTTCAACTTGTGATATCTTCGCTTTCACCTGGTCCCTTCTCCGGCTTCATTCCCCGTATTGCTATCTTTGTCCATCTCCTCGTCGGAATTCAGCCGCTGTGAGGAAGAGTCTTGGCTGCCGTTGCCCTGAACGGTCATTCCTCAACCCGGTCACAGATTTCGGACGTGCGCAGCCTCCCTGCGCAGTTGCAAGGGCGACCCTGAAGTCGTGTCAAACGTCGAGGAGAGGCCGTTTCAAGACCCCTGGCGCGAGTCTCATCATGCGGATCTCTACCCAAAGGGGCATGGTCTCCTTTCGGGGATAGGGTCCAGGCTCACTTTCTTCGTCCTTCTCCCGATTTCCCCTTCAAGCGAACGGGATACCCTCTCGGATGGCCTCGGGGGAAATGTGGGATCGATGGGTGCTGCGGCATCGGTGGCGTCGCCGGAGGAAATTCGCCTGCGCGTAAGCGGACGCTCGAGTTCAGAGCCAGTCGGCTCTCCACTAATCCCCACAAAACTAGGTCCTTTAATATGGGCTAGTGACTTTGGAGATACGGAGGACGCGTACTCGAATTGGTCAGTTCCGTTCCGCATAACCCGCTGCAGCCATCTCTTCTTTGAGAGTTGGCGTGTGCGAGTGTTTTTTTTAGCATTGCGCCACGCAGCATACAAGTACGTGGGCGATATGCCCCCCTGAGCTCCATGGATGGAGCTACTCGGCAACGACGGCCCCGATGCCCAAATCCAGCGCTGCACGCACCACCCCGGCCTGCCGCCTCCGTCGTACCCCTGTCCTGGTGAAGACCTTGGCCTGGTCCCGATCATGCTGGTGAGCGGCAGGAAGCCTCATGCCGCGGCCCTTCTCTCCCTGCTTTCCCTCCGCCCCAGCCCTGGCGCTGGTCGCTTCTCGGGCCCCGGACCCGGTAATCGCAAAGTTAAAATCCCCGTGGGTACCTCTTCGTTGCAGCCAGGAGAGGGGCCACTGCGGCTTAGTGGGACCCTCCGCGCCCAGTTCTCAAACGACACCCTCTACGAGACTAGGGCGAAGGGGTGCAGTGCACATTCCACTCCCAAACGTCTCCCGGCTTCGCTCCGCCGTCCGATTCAGGACCCATAATACATAGACGAGAACTCCATATGTTGCTCCCGCACTTGTACCCGTCACCGTCCTTCGTCCTAACTCGGCACCTACTCCTTTAGTGGTGGATTGCGTCGCACGTTGACCTCGTCCGCCCTCGACCCGCCCGGATCTCTCCTCTCCCATCTTCGTGTACTTACTTACACTACATGTTGCTGGCCAACACCTGATGTGTACATCCTGAGTTGGAAGACAAGTCCTTACAAGTACGGGGACATGACATGATCTTGATCCACTACCTAGCTCACGGTATTTTTATTCTTCGTTTCTTCAGACCCCACCCATCCGGCCTTGCGAGTACTTCCCATCCAACCGGCCCAAGCTGCTGATAGGTCGTCAACCGGGGCGCATGGCCACTCGAGCTTCCTCCGGCCAGCTCAGCTCCTTACGCCGAGGCCAACGGACCAGCACATCTGAACAAACACCTGCCCTTCCACCGTTTCTCTCGGCTCACAGCGATCCGACGGTTTTGGGTGATCAGACTCACGAGTTCGAACCTCCCCGTAGGGTGAATCAACATAGGTATTCTGCTGGCTCACTGGCGTTTCGGGTGTTTCAATCCACATTGGGGTCTCCAGTGCGACACTCCTCCGCCGATCCCCTACAGAACCCTGTGGACTTATATGGCTTGCCGGTCTGGTCGTGGTCTTGCCATACCCACCCTCACGCCTTCCTTACTTCGCACAAAAGTCTTTAGCATCGCCGCCATCCGCTATACCTTGCCCTTCCCCACCACCGCTCTAGCCCGAGGCTTATCAACCTAGAGAGCCCAGTCGATTCGTCACCAACCCCACAACATCCCCGCCTTCACCACGGGGTTCTTAGAATAGCAGCAGGCCAACTAGCAAAACGGACCAGACTTTGCGACAATCGCGGGACCTTAGGAGAGGACCTTCTCCAGTTTTCTTTCCGATCTAGACAAAACCGATCCATAAGGGGGCCAACGATCCGCGCACTGGAGGCGCATACCGACGTGGAAGCCTTCACCTTCTACCTGGCGACTTCAAGGGACTGAGGCGGATTTGACACTCGAACCGAAGAAAACTGTTGGATTTCGCTTGTTATCTGTTCGACAAAGCTTGGAAAGCGAGCTGTTGGAGGGAAATGGATGTCACTTCTCTGCTGAACCGCTCAGCAGGAACGAAGGAAGGGAGCGTGGAGGAAATCAGCAAACCGACGCCAGAACTCCATGTCAACCCGGCCGCGGCCCCGTGGGCAGGTCTCCCAACCCCGTCACCAGAACAGACGCCTCCCAGGATATCGGTCGACTACCGGATCGGGACGAAGAACCGGACGCCATGGGATGCTGGTGGCTACTCGCTTCCACTTAGCTTAGACACCAAATTCTATCCGACCAGCACAGGACCAGCCATTCACTGCGGGGACTCGCTGGACACGCCTTCCGTCCCGACACACTCCGCCATCACCCCGGCGAGCAGCCACTCGCGGACAACATCACTCGAGTCGTCTCCGGCGGGGGCGATATCATCGGCCCTCGTCTCGCCGATGACGTCTTCACGGCCCCTGCAGTAAGGAACTAGCTTGTGCGGGGAGTAGGGGAGTGATGGACGACGGCTGACACGCTATACAGAAGCAGCGTTGATGGAGATGGAGATGCTCAGTTAACAGCAAGGAGGTATGTTGGCGGAAGATCGGGCTCTGTGCGCCTCAGGCTAAGACTCCATCGCAGACCAAGCTTTCTTGACCGTCCCCCGCTCGTCTCCCCCGGAGGGAGTCCCAGGTCCTCCAAGCACAAGTTTTCCGACAGCCACAGCAGCCTCTCGTCATATGCGCCATCGTCTCAGTCAGGGGGCCACTCGAGGATGTCATCTTTTACGACGGTAGGGATAATGCATTCTGCAAACAGCAGCAGCGTCGGCGAAATTCCTTGCATAGAGGAGAATGGCGGAGGGGATGAAACGACAAAATGGGACCGGACGCCCGTTTCCGGCGAGAGATGGCCCATCTCATCTGGCCCGCGGCCCAGTAGTGGACTACCGATTAGACTGGCGACACTGAATAGCGACGGACCTCGTCCGCGAAGTCCCTCAGATGCGTTCCTCATTTCGCGGCCGACACAACGCCCAAGCTTGGATCGGAATTATTTGCTGTAAGTAGGCATTCAGGGGTCTCTGCGTCAACTGTCCCATTATTTCCAGGGGCTGGTTCCAAGGTTACCGTCTCTTCGGATATTAAGATGTTGCGAAGATGGGAAGCCTTGAGCCAGTATGCTGGGGGAATGTCGGTGCCTTGTGAGAACTGCCCGGCGTGGCTTTCCGGGCATGGATTCCTGTATCTTTTCGAGGTGCTCCACTCATTCATTCACGTACCAAGTGGTTCAAAGCTGGAGCATGCCCTTCCAATTCACCTTTGGCTGGAGCAGCGGTCTCTTTTGTCGACTACAAAACCCGGGGTTCGCTAATGATTCTTCTCCAGACCACAACCTTCAGAGCAGATTCAAGATAGCTCTTCTCAGGACCAACTCAATCCACTCCCGAATTCTTATCAAATTCGCCAGGCACACTCACCTATTCACAAGCACAAGCGGGCGATATCTGCTCCGAACTTCTTTCGGTACCCTCATCTCCCAGTCAAAAACCGACTAGGTACGCTACCGGGACTGCTCCCCCAGGGTTTCACGAGACCCGGGCCAGTCGTCATGTCTTCAGAAGGTGGTAGCGGCCAAGAGCAGGCGCCGGCGGTGGATGCGGCGCCGATCATCCCACCTCCCCCTTTCATTTCTTCCAATATCGAATCCTCTCAACCCCAAGCCAACTCCCTCGTCCGGTGTGAAAAGGACCCCAACTGCGACATGGAGACGCCTCCCCGCAAGATGATCTCTCAATATTTTGGGAGGAACAAGAGCTGCACCAAGGCCATCCCACGCCATGTGTGGCTACACTTTTGCCGCCGCCATTACCAGAGGGAGCGATACCAGCGGGGCCCCGACTTCCCCAAGGAGCAGATCAAGTGGCTCCTGGAGCAGATCAGGAGAATCCAGAGCTGGTCGGACGAGAACGTGGCGCGGGGACAGGCGAGCGGCGTTCTCCAGGGCTGGAAGCTGCAACTTCGGAAGCGTGAGGTGGACCGGCAGAGCCGGAACAACGCCGACTCGGACGATGAGGATGGCGTCACCCCGGTTCCCCAGTGGCTGCTGGGAAAGGCCGACCACAATTACGGCACTGAAGAGATTCTGGCTATGATGGGACGCCTTCGCGACGAGATCCTCGCGGACAAACTGAAGGGGATGCCGGAGATTGAGATCCTTCCGGACATTACCGCCCATCACAAGGCGCCGCCGAAGAAGCGAACCGCGAGGGTTTCTAAGGCGCACCGACGAGTCAAGTCTCAGGGTGCTCCCCGGACGAGCGTCGGCGGGTCTTCCGGTGTTCTGCCCGGCCTACCTAGCATCCCGGCCGTGGCGGCTTCGGCTGGTCCTGCCGCACCTCTCGGGACTAGTAATACCGCGCCCATTGTCCCTGTCGGCACTTTCACAACGGCTACGCCCAACACACTACCCGAACTGAACTCTTCGCGCCGCTCATCACTTGGAAGCTCCCACGCCTTTAGCGCAGGCGGCTCCCCTCCCCGTGCCGAAAAGCGGAAAGCCGAGGAGAGTCTCGAGGCCTCGGCAACGCCGCCCAGCATCCGGCGGCCCGCACTTCCCCATCGTCCGTCCCTTAAGCAGGTCCGGGAAGAGTGCCCGCCGTCGGCAAAGTATGAGCCCTCCCCGGAGCGGCCTAGCTGGGCGCATAACCGGTCTTGGAGCGACGTCCCCAACATCCCGGGCGGGGACTCACATACGCGGGAGGCCGGGTACTGGAAAGACCCACGAGGCATTTACGGGAATTCGGTTTGGAATCTTGACGAGCCGCCGCGTGACCGCACGGTCAGCAACCCGGGTCCGCGGCTGCACGAGCCCGTGGGTCTGTGCAGGCATGGCCGCCCGGGTTCCAGGTTCGACACGTCTCGGCTTCCGACCGCCAGCGAGCAGCGACTACCCTCGATCCGGTATCTGACGGGCGAGCTCGGGACTGGGCCGCCTCAACATGGTGAAGCGGGGACTTCGGAGGACTCGTGGCTAGAGAGAACTAAGCGGATGCAAGGCCAGCAGCGGGATGGTATCTCGCAGGGGTACCGTCAAGGCGGAAATGCGGGCGGGGATGACGACCGTTTGGGCGCAGAGCGCGAAGAGACGCCTCGCCGCCACTGCGAGCTCCGGGGACCGCAGCTGTGATTTCCTGTTCTTTCCGCGATGGGCGTGGCATGACGACACGAAGGCTATGGCGCAGGGGAGCGGGCGATGACATTGGTTCTGGCATTTGTTTTAACATTGGCCTGGTTTACATCGACTTTTCGGTCTACGATAGCGATTCTCCTTTTGACATTCGGGTTTCGGTCTCGACATTGATTTCCTCCCCGCGGTTGCGGTCCCAGCAGTCACCATCTGGTCCTGTTTTCGCATATCGGTCTCATCTCTGGACACCTGCGGCATCCGGCTGTCGACGACGTCTGAATTTGGTCTCGGACTTTATCTTTGGTCTCAGACGTGCATTTTACCAGTTCGACTTTGTACCACCGGGCCTTGGATTCTCCGATGTTCCACCCGTCGTTTCCGCTCGTGCGCAACCTTTTTTGACTTTTAACGCGGGCTATGGGGCATCTGGTTTCTTTCAGAAAAGGAGGAGGGATCTGTACACCAGCTGTTTCTTTTCGTCCCGTCTCCTTCTGGTCTCGGTCTGTACACCAGCTGTTCTGTGTGGCATCTTATTTCCTTTTGATCGGTCCTTACCGCGTCTTACCACGTCGGAGTTTTGTGGGGGAAAAAGAAGTTGATGGTATGAGGATACGAGGGATTGAAGTATTGGAGGATTGTGGAAAGGGAAGGATCATGGGCGAGGAGGCTCGAGGTGGTGTGAAGTGTACGAGGATGTCTCGACCCGGAGATGGAGGAGTGTAAGGGAAGTGATGTGTTTGTGCGCGGTTACGATACGACAAGTTCAGTAGCGTCCAAGGTTATGTTTCCCGAAGGTCTTGTGCATGTGATGGTCGTGTCATGTCGTGCCGCCGAATCGGGGAATTTCGTCGCCGTGCCAAGGCTCGTGTCGCGTGGTTTCGGGGCCGGGACCGGGACCGAGAAGCGCGGGGTGGATCCCGGCCGCGATGTCCTTGCTGCTTTCTGCGGGGGCATTTCTGCTCGCGATGCTGGTTTGCCGAGTACTACTCTCCGTACCTGTTGCAGATCAGGCTCAGTCACATAGTTCTTCTTCAGATCTTGAGAGGTGTTTCTTTTTGCTCGGGTCTGGAAAGTATATTCTTGAGATGAGACAGGGCAGCCGGGTACACAGGTGGCTTCCCTGGACCTACCTCGTAGACAGGTTATGTTTCCGCGTTCCCGTATCACGTCTTTTGTTCCAGTCCTTCTTCCGTTTCCTCCCGTTCTTCCCTCGTATTTTTTATTTTTATTTTTATTTTTTTTCACGGCACGGCCTGGGCTTTCACAGTAAAAAGGGAACAAAAGGAAGGCAGACGGGGTCCGAAGAGACGGCGATCCCCCAACATCGCAAAGTCTTTCCATTGGCAGGAGACCTTCATTCCACACAATCCAGGCTAGGATAGTTGCGATATGAATTTCCCTTCGCCTCGTGCCTTGCCGCGGTCTCTACATCCGAGTTATCTACTCCCTGGTGAGCCGTATCCTCTCATAGGTGTGGACTTTTTACTGCATCCTCCTTTCGGAAGAAGCCTTCCTCCTCGGATACTCGGCAGTTTTAAAGATACTTTTCAACGTAGATCAAAGTATTTGCATATTTCTGCTCTATGTACCCAGCTCACATTCTGACAAAGTAACACGTGGTATCGATATCCCGTCTCTCCAACCCCCTCTCAATATCCAACTTGGTATCTCCTCGATTCCCATTCGGTATCCCTCCCCGCAGGTCCCCTTGCTCTGGGGCCCCCTCCCGCCCTCGAACGAAGCCGCTAAACGGACAGATAAAAACGCGATGCAAGATGCTCGTACAATCCCCGCGAGAAAAATTGGTATCCAAACGCCGATGCCCTGAACCCACAGTAACGCACACACCCAACATCCCACATCTCTCACCCTCCCCCCCCGGCACCCACCTCACCCCTCCACGACCAAAACCAACAACATCCCATCAGCAACCAGCACCGCCCCGGCAACAACCCACACAACGCCCCTCCACCACCACCCACCCCCCCGGACGAGATCCATCCCGACGGCCCCGCACCCCGCAAACACGCTCGCCACGACGCCCACACCCGCCCCGGCGTCGACCTGCGCCTGCCGCTTCCTCCGCCCGGCGGAGAGCAGCACGGCGGCCACGGCGGCGAACAGCGCCGCGGCGACGAGGCACGCGGCCGTGGCGCGGAGGAGGATGCGCGCGCGGTAGCGAGAGAGGCGCTGGGCGCCGAGGGAGGGGAGGGCGTGGTAGGCCGCGTAGCCCGGCGGCAGCTCGTCTTCCGAGCTCAGGTCTCCGTCGCCGTCCGTCGAGGCGCCGGAGGGGGCGGAGTACGTCGTTTCGCGGCCGGATAAGAGCGGTTCCGTCTCTCTCCCTTCGCCTTGTCCCCCTTGTCTGTTTTGGAACCACGACTTGGCTTTCGAGAAGGGCGCGGATATGTACTCCCACCCGGGGAACCCCCCATCCTCGTCGGGCGTGACATACAACGCGTACCCCTCCTCCCCGCCCTCTCCCTCGCTCCCGTGGTCGTACTCGTTCCAGTACTGGCACGGCGGCGGCAGCTCGTAATCGCGCGTCTCGTCGGGCTGGGACCCGACGGCCGTGGATCCGGGGGAGCTAGGCTCGGAGCCCGGGTCCGGCAGCGCGGCGCGGAGGGCGGAGCGCGTGACGTCGTAGCGGGCGCTCAGGTGCGTGAGGTCGCGGCGGGTGAAAGACTTGGGGTCCGAGAGGACGTGTTCGCGGAAGCGGTCGCCCAGGGCCGCGGAGCCGGTCCATTTCTGTACGATTGTTAGCTTGGGCCTTTGTCTTTTGCGGGTGTTTGTGGTACGCGGGGACTGTGCTTGACGGAAGGGTGACGGGAGCACCGAGCCGGGGGCACCGGGGGGTCATGCGGACGGCTGGGTTCGTCATACCTTGTACTTCTTGAGGATCTTCCGAAAGGCCTCGGACTGGGCGCGGGTGAAGCGGAACAGGGCCTGTATGTCGTCGCTGCACCGCAGCGCCTCGTGCTGGTACCTGAGCAGTCTCTTCTGGCGCTTCAGCGTCGGGGGCGCGCGGGCGCACCGGTCGGCGAGTCGGGCGACCGACTGGTCGAGGTAGTCTGCCAGAGTTGTCAGTCCCACTCATGCTCCCGATCCTTTCCCGCTCCCGGCTCTGCTCCTGCTTCTTCTCCCACTCCTGTTCTCGTTCCCCCCACATTCCGCATCCGCATCTGTATCTGGGAAAGAGAGGTCCGTCCGTACCTAATCTCGTCGAAATCTCCGCCGCCTTGCTCGCGACGAACAGGCCGACGCGGTCGTGCTGCCTGCACAGCTCCTCGTAGAAGCCGGTCTCGAAGCGGCGGAGGTGGTCGTCGCTGCGGCCCGGGATGGCCATGGCGCGGGCCTGGTCGCGGCGCGTGTGGATCTTGATCTCATACTTGAGGGAGTTGTAGTCGACGTTGTCTGTTCATCTCCCCCAGAGTTTCCGTCAGCCTTCTTTTTTTCTTTTTTTTCTTTTTCCTTTTCGGCGTCCGATGGTTGCTGCTGGTTGCCACGCGAGACACGCAGGGAAAGCGACGGGAAGGGAAACGAAGGAACGTACGTATGCTCCACTCCGGAACAGACTCCTGCTCGAGCCTTTGGCCGAATTTCATGGGTGTAGTTCGTTCGGGATCGTTCAGATGCCGGCCTCCGAGTCGGTTCGGTGTTGTTCTGTCGAGAGAGGCGAATCCGGGGAGACTTGGCTTTCGTTTCCCAGGGGCGGGTACAACTTTACTTGGATTTGATGTGGGGTCAATGTCGTCAGAAAAATCGCCCGGGAAAGTAGGCTGTGAAGGCTAGTACAGAGCCTAAAACAGGTCCGGGGGACCCACTCCAAGGGCGCGGCGGGGGGAAAGCGGAAAGAAGGGCGGGAGACTGGCCGAGGAGAGAAAGGAAGGCGGAAGATTTGAGAGGAAAGACGTGACAGGACGGGAACAGGAACAGAACAGGGAGGGAGGGGCAGATGAAGATGGAACTGGAACTGGCTATATGTACCATTGGAGGGAAGAGGACATCGTGCGCGCTGAAGAGGGGCGAAAGGGAAAAATGACGCCCCGGCGGGCGCAGTCGAGGGTTACAACGATGGACAAGGGTCAAAAACGGCAGGGTCACCGATGACGGACACGAGAGATTCAGCCAATTGACCCGCGAAAAAAAGAGGCAAACGACGCAGAGAATTCGCGAGAAACCCTGTCTCGGCGTACGAGCAAAGCACAAGAGGTATCACGTTCCCCGCTCAGGTCTAGACCGTGAGCGGCCAGTGAGACGGGTGCTCTTATCTTTTCATGTTGCTCGTGAGTCGTCGTCGTGAGCGCTGCGAGCTCCGAAATCTTGCAGCCGCGGTGGGTTCGTGTTCCTGGCGTTACATTCGCCATCGTGATCCGGGCCTTGGCGCCCACCTCGCATCCTCTCCTCCCTCGCGGACCCCCACCAAAAGAGTCGCTCCTCGCCTGCTCTCGTGCCCCTCCGGCCCCAATTGCGTGCTCCCCGTCGTCGGCAAAACCTGCAGCCGCTCTGCCTCCGGAAGGGGTCCGACGGAGTCACATCGGGGCGGACCCCACAGTCTACATGTGTCCCGAGCCAGTATCCCACCAGACTGCTTGTACCGAATGAGGGCGCGCTGACCCCTGGTCCCCAAGCTTCTGGGCCCGCATGCGGCCGGCGCTATTCGCATCGTGCAGACGTAGCGCCGGCCCGAGCTCACCAGGTGCGCCCGCACGTGCCCATGATTGGCGGTGTTACTGGATTGGGATTCGGGCTGGGCTGAGTAAAACGCTATCCGGAGTTGGCTGGCTCGCGTAGGAGACGCTATCGTTATCGCTATCGGGGTGCAGTGGTACAAGTGGGATGAACTAAGGAGGAGCTACTACGACACCGCGAACCTCGACCAGCGATAACGGGGACAGAGATTTCTGTAGAGGCCGCATTATGTCGAGGGCATCATGAACTGAGGACCCAGTTTGATCCCCATTTACTTGGCGGATTGTAAACTGGAACATCCCGAAACCGGTCCTGCAGTACATATCACTACTCCACATCGAGCGACTCCAGGTCTCGGACGACCTCGTCGGCAGACTCATATCCCCTCTGCCAGCACTTCAAAGTGACAGCACTACAGGCATGCTCGTCCTGCGGAAACTCCCCCCTCGCGAACCTGCCCGCCACCCTCTCATACCACCCCTATTCACCGCTGATGATATCCGGAAACACAGCATGTCCCATCATGACGAAATAGATCGTGCACCCAAGCGCAAAGAGATCCGTCTTGACATCAGCGTCGAAGGGGTCGTCCCGGGGACAATAGAATCGACTGGGCTCACTGCTCCAGCCGTCGAGGAGCACCGCGCCGCTCTCCGACAGGTGCCTGCCCTGGAAATCCGAGAGCTTGACGTGGAGATCCGCGTCGAGGAGCAGGTTCGTCGGCTGGATATCGCAGTGAAGCACGCGTCGCGTGTGGATGAAGGCGACGACCTCGGCGGCCTCTCGGCACCAGACCAGCCGCTGCTTGCCTGATGGGGTGGGTTTTCCGATTCGAGGATGTAATCGGCCAAGGTCCCATTCACGGCGCGCTCGAGATAGAGTCCTGTATCCGAGGAGCTCTTGAGCGCTATGATGCGCTTATGCGGTCCGACGATTCCGAGTATCTTCCTCTCCACTTCGAGCCGGGTCATATCTCCACCAGGGGCAAGTGGATACTTGAACACGGTCGAGTCATCTACCTCTCCGATGAATGCACTGCTTCCCGATGCGAGGACATGCTTGACGCCTGGGGGGCAGTAGTGCTGGTAAACATTAACCGTGTCGTCTTTGTCGCTTGACATATTTGGTTGTAGTAAGGGCCGCTGGATCTGAAGAAACGGCATGCTGGGTTGGGCCATTAGCCTGGTCTTCAAAGTAAACAATCCAGGCCGAGCTCACAGCCAGGCAGCCGGGCCAGGGTGCAAGGTGTGGCTGGGCCAATAAACAGCCTCCTACCTGCATAGAACAGGCCAACAAGTACGGAACGGGAACCCGAATTTTCAAGAAGCCGCCACGGACGACACTCTCCGAAGAGCCAACGCCTCCAGCCCTCAGACGGCAGACGGCCCAGAGCACCACCACCACGTGTCCCGGGGCCCGCGTGGGGAGGCCCCCGCTCCGTAACGGCACGGCGCCACCGGGAGCCCACGCCATCACGGCCGTCAACGTCGCACGCGAGAGCCGACCGGCGAATCGCGGGGCCCCGGTCCAACGCGCGCACCTCACACGAGCTGCAGCTAGCCTCCTTCACGGCCCCGGCGCATCACGTGGGCGCCTCGCCGTCACGGTGCAGCTGGCGCTAGTTCCCATCGAGAGCCGGGCGCAGGATGGTCGCTTCACCACTGCCGGACCCGAGTCTCGGCTGCCGGCTGGAGACCCGGATGGTGGGCAATGGCGGCTTGAGGCGGATGGGGAGAAGCAGCAGGGATGCTGATCACCGCAAAGGACCAGGAAGACCGCACCTCCCGTCGTACGAATCGTCAAGTCATGGTGCCATCCTCCGGCGTTCGCACTTTCCATTGGCTCCCCGCGCCCACAAGCTCCCCAAGACCGAATGCCGACGATGGGGCGGGTACCCCAGGGCGGCGAATCGGATGGCGGGCGTCGTCGCGGGGCGTGAACTCTAACGCGCGAGGATGGTCCCAGACTTCCTACTGCCGGCTCCGTATGCGAACTGCAGGAGATCTTGCTGCGTTCTTCGGAGACGCCGGTTGCTAGTGGCTTGGGTGTGGACAGGGAGCATGGATAAGGGGTGTGGAATCTGGTGATGAGTTGAGGAATCGGGTGGGTGTGGTGGACAGAGGTTGACAAATCCACAGCGGTTCGCGGGCGATTATGCGGGTGCCGTGGTGATGATATAGCGGACCCTGCTGTTAATACTGGGTGCCGGGCACCGGATCGCCCGCTGGGGCCCCGCGCGGACGCCCGCGTTTGGCTTCTGCCTTGTGGCGCCCGTGACAACCGCCCGGACCAGGTATCGAGTCATATTACCCTGTCCGAAAAGACCAAAAACGCGCAACGCCATGGGATAAAAACCCTCGAAAAGAAAAAAACAACACTCGACCTTCTGTATATGATCCACGTTTCTCCCTCTCCGCAAATCACGAAACAACTCCGTCCAAACCGTTTCTGAGTAAGCAGAGTTTCCCGGAACCTCCAAGCACGCAGAAGCCACGCGTGACACAGCGCCTCTCCCCCCTCCACAAAAAAGAAATCTACCTTCCCACCCCGCCAAAAACGGAATTCTCCGTCCCGTCTGTCTGCCCCTCACCTCTTCCAACCCAGACCACGCCTGCCTTTCCCTTCCTGCCAACCCAACCCACCCTCCTTTGTCCCCTTATTACTGGACCACCACACCCTTACCTTCCTACCACTCGTCTTGGCTCCTGTCCCCGCGCGTGGGTCCCACCAAGTTTTAGGAGCCGAATTCTCCACACCTTTCCGAGCCTTTGAACCCATTTCCTTCGAGCCGACGCCCAGAGTTTCGAACGACGTTGAATAATCGCTCTCTTCTTTACGACGAAACTGAACGAGAACTTTGTCTCTTGCGCCGGCATAACTACCCATTTTTTTGAGAGAATTGTAACGCCGTCGCCGCGATGATGAATCCGCACCAGAAGAACAAGGTCGACGTCAAGGTACGCTTTACCCCTCTTCCCCATACCCAGTTCACGAACCACGCAACCACGCAACACCACCGCCTCCCTCCCGCCCGCTCACCAACCCCCCTTCTCTCAACCTTAGGCCCCAGCATCCAGCTAACAAGAGACCCCAGTCCCTCTCCCCCGAGGAACAGCGCCTCTTCCGCCTCTACGGCAAGCTCCCCACCCGCTCCGACCACTTCGCCAAGCACCTCAAGGAGCGCAAGTACTTCGACTCGGGCGACTACGCGCTCTCCAAGGCCGGCAAGGCCGACAGCGTCGACACGGGCGCCGTCGGCTCGGAGCACCCCGTTCCCGAGAACATCCCCCACCTCACGAGCCCCTCGGGCCCCGCCGTCGCCGCCAACGGCGGCGCCCCCGGCGGCCAGCAGGTCCAGGCCGCGAGGCTAAGCGTTGCCGGGCTGCCGCCGCACGGCGCGCAGGCGGGGAGCCCCGTCAAGGAGAGCAGCTTTTTGCATAGGGAGACGAGCGTGGAAGATGTGGAGGGGAAAACGGAGGCGGACAAGGTCTCGCTTCCGGTGAGGCGGTGATTTTGACGTCTCTCCGTCTCTACCTCCCTACTTTCTTTGCCCTTTTTCCTTTGTCGTGGGTAGTGGTGGTGATTTGCTGTCGGATTATGGAGGGGCGGAATGTGCGAGCTCTCGTTTCTTTTTTCCTTTGTTGTTGTTCACGTTTACCTTGATATCTGATGGATGGTTTTCCGTCTTTCTGCGGGTCGACATAGTTGATCCGCTCATGACTTTACGACGACAGTTGGCGTTTGGGAACGGCAGGGAATCAATGGAAGAGAATGCTTTGAGATGGCCGAGCCGAGGATGCGGACACGCGTGGTCTGTAATTATGAGCGGCTAGACTGTCATGTCAGAAGGCGACAGTCCCTGAAATGTTCCGCCGCGAAAGGACCATGTGAACCGGGGACGGGAAGCAAAGCTCGGTGGGAAAACGGATATAGGGGAGCCTTCCTGGGATCTCGGCGCGAAGGCTTGTTGTATGTTTACGGTATATTCTCATTGGAGCTATGGAACCATTTTCTTTTTCCGCCTTTGCCTCGTACGCCGCGAGATCCAGTGCCCATCATCTTTGGACGTGCCACTTTCGTATCTCTCCCGCCTTCGTATATGTCCTCCCACTTGTATCCCGACCTCACATCTCCAGCGCCTTCAACACCATGGCCTTGGCGCCCTCGAACGTCTTGTTTCCGCCAATGAAGCCCGCAGCGTGCACAAACACACACCCCTCGACCCCCGCAATCCCGTCCAGCTCCTCGTCCCTGAAGCCCCTCCACGCCGCCGGCAGCGCCTTCCGGCTCTCGAACGAGTCCTTGCTCACCGGCACCGTCTGGACCCTCCACTTGGCGTCCGGGACCGGCTTCTCGGGGTACAGCACGTACAGCACCTTTGCGTCCTCACCCGCCTCCCCCTCCAGCGTGTAGAGGTGGTCCTTCCACGGTGCCGACCCCCCGTCGAAGACCATCACGCGGCCCTGCGGGTCGAACTCCTTGCGCTTCTCGAACGCGGTACGGACGACCTCGCGCGCAGGGAGCCACGCCGTGGCGTAGTAGGTCAGGTCGCGGTCGAACTCCTCGCCGATGCGGCGGCTGGCGGCCATGAACCGCTCATCCTCGTCCTGCTGCGCCGCGGTGGGGTCCTCGGGCGTAGGCTCGTTCCAGTTGCGGTTGAAGCGCGAGACGACGGCGCCCAGGCTGAAGCCGCCGTCCGAGAAGCGCTTCGTCAGCCCCGCGGCGGCGAGGGCGGCGGGGTCGTACGCCGAGATGCCGTTGTCGTGCGCGTCGAGCGCCTCGACGAAGGACTCGTAGACCTTCTTCCAGACTAGGTCCACCTCGGGGGTGTCCGGGGCGCCCTCCTCGAGCCCGAGCTTGCGGCGGACGAGCTCGCGGCCGAAGTGCAGGTAGACGAGCCCCGCGCTGGAGAGCTTGGTGGGACGCGAGGGGAAGGTGGTGGAGAAGGAGCGCTGGTGGTGGTCGTAGCGGTTCGCGGACGCGTCGTACTCGCCGCCGACGTCGACGACGGTGTGGCACCCGGACAGGAGCGCCGGGTCCCGCGTGCGGACGAGGGTCGAGGAGGCGTAGGTCGGGAGCGAGCGCAGCATGTGCACGGCCAGGGCCTCGTCGGCGTGGAAGTGCCCGTTGTGGGTGCCGATCTGGAGCGTCGGCTTGAGGCGCTTGGCGGCTGTTTCGGCCATTTTGAGGATGCGGGACATGCAAGTGCTGGAGGGATAGTTGAGGGTGAGGGTGGTGGTGGGGAGTGAAGAAGCTTGGTGAGGTGGGGGTCGAGTTTTTGAGTAGCTGCGCGGAGGGGGGCGGGCGGTGACTTGGGCAGGAACTGTCGAAAGGTCGGTAATCGGGAGAATTTCAGTGGTAAGAGGTAGCGGAGATTGGAGGCAGCTGGTTCTGCTTGTCGTTGGGACTTGGATATTCCAGTGCGATTGGTCTGCTCAATGGTGGTTTGCTTGTACTTTGTACTTATAGTATCTGCGCTGCGGCGGATGGTCCAAGCTTTGTACAGGTGTGACCTCCAGACTGGATCAGACGCCTCATCCATCGCGACAAGGTACCTGCAAGGGTCAATCGAAACTTCAACCCGCGAAATCCAACACACCACCTAAACATTCCCGACCTACGTCAACTTCCGACGCCGCCAACACCGCGGATATCACCCAATTACTCAACTGACCCATCATTATCGACCCATCCATCCTCACACAAACCATGGACGACACCCCGACGAAGCCCCCCCGGGACCCGTCCCCCGCCGACGACCCGCACGACGACGACACCATCCCTAACGAGGAACACCCCGAGAACGAAGGCCGCGCGGCGGAAGACGACCAGCGGCCGCGGTACCGGTCGTGGAAGAAGAAGTGGCGGAAGCTGAGGGTCACGTTCGACCACAAGATGCACGAGGCCGAGGTGCTGTGGATGCAGGAGCAAAAGGCCAAGGCGACGATAAAGAGGATAGCCGTCGAGAACGAGTGCGTCTACCCTGTCTTTCCTCCTGCCCTCCCCCTTTTCATCCCGCTCAAACCCGGTCGCGTCACGCGCACATTCTAACCTCAGCAGCCGCCTCATCGACCTCCTATCCGACATCAACGCCTCCTCCCAGATCCCCCTCGAGAAGCGCATCACCGTCCCGACCTCCCCGCCGCGCTCTTCGCCCACCTCCCCCCAGCCGCAAAAGACCCTCGCAGCCCTCGAGTCTGAAGTCCCGCACATGACCCTCGACAAGGCCAAGGAGTCCATCCCCGACTTCCTCCACGACGTCACCCCCGCGCCCGGCGAGGACGCGCCGGCGCCCTTCCTCACGGTCGACGAGCTGGAGAACTACCTCCTCGAGGTGGACCAGCGCATCGGGCTGCCCAAACTCGCGACGCTGGCGCCCGCGTCGAAGGAGCCGGCGCCCGGCGCGGCAACCTCTGCTACTCGGGACTTTCTGCTGAGGCACCCGCATAGCGCATACAACTGGCTCAAGATCAACGCGCCGCACGTGTTTTTGCAGGGCGACGACGAGGACGGGAAGAAGGGCAGGGGGGAGAAGGGCAAGGGCGGCGGCGGGGCGAGGGGCGGGAAGAGGGGCAAGGCGGCGAGGGAGAAGGAAGAGAGGGAGGCTGGAGAGATGTCGGTGGATGAGGAGGGCGGCGACGGGCAGAGGAAGCGGAAGAGGGACGAGGGTGACGCTGGGTACCGGCCCAAGGGGGGTTCTGGGGCCCGGCCCGCCAAGAGGAAGAGGAAGAGCGAGGGCGAGGTCAAGAGGAGGAGGACTGCGGGGGAGAAGGCGGAGTGAGTGGCCTCGCGTGGCTGATAGCCTGGATGTGTATGTGGCCGTGTATCCGGGAGTCTTCTGTTCAGGCAAGGTAATGGGCGAACTTCTTTCTCTGTGTTATTACGGTTTCTGCTACGGTTTCGTTTCTTGTTGTTTTGTGTTACTGCTAGGGCTACGGAACATGGTAAATAGGAAGGCGCGGTCGTCGGGGTTCTTTGATAGATGCGTGGAATTCAACCCGTCAATAGCGTCTTGTCGTTTGTTGGGGCGGGATCGTGGCTGCTTCTATTTGGTGTTGTGCTCAATGATACAGGCTGGGGCATGGGCGAGGTACGCGTTACGCGCGTACCCATTGAGCAAGGTGGCATGCCATAACCCTGGAAGTAGATTCATATCCGCCTCGTTGAGCCCATGCTTGCATCCCAGCCTGGCGGAGGGCGACGTGGCCGGTATGATAACTCCGCAAGGGAACATATACCGAACCTTCACGAAGGCGAAGCAAGCGGATAATCTGACCGACTCGGCTCCCTGGAGCCAGTCGGCCCGGTAGTATCTCTCCGATCTGCACGTCTTTTCGAACCTGGTCCCTGCGCTCAGCTGGGAGACTCGGAGCCTGGGGGTACAGTCCCATCCTTCTCGCCTCACCCTGGGGACTTCCCGGTAAAGGAGGGCTCAGGATGCTTACGGTGGACGGTATGTCGTAAGAGAAGTTGTAAAAGCAGATCGTAGTGAGGCATAGGGCTCGACTCGGGTGATAGGCCGGACCCAGGCGACTTCAAATCTCTTGACGTCGTCCCTTTCTCTTGCCGCAGCTGCCTGTCCAGCCCCGTGCCGATACATAGGACGCCGTGGCCGCGCGAGCCTGCGCGAAAGCCACTGCAAGGCAAGCCCACGCCCTGCCTCCGCCGCAAGGATAGCCAGTCTAGCTAATATAGCTGCGCCTCAGCTGCGGCGAAAGAGAAGGCTGTACGACGTATACGCGGTACATCACAGGCACAATTGTGCGGTACATGACAAGTCAATCCGCCCTGGGCGAGCGAGCGGCCTCGCCCAGTTGTGCGATGTGCTCTTCCCTCACCTATCCTAGAGGGCCTCGACTTGGGTCCAACGACACCGGTACTCGTCAAGCTATGTCTGCATCGGCTAATCTGAAACGGCCTTTTCGGAACAGGTCCCGGTGGGGCGAGAACCAGAGTGAGGCGGTCAACCAGAGGTCAGGGATAGATGTCGCACTTACAGGTCGAGCCAATGGATGGTTCCCATTGTGGCCAGGAAATATCAGATCCAGCTTCTCAAGCTGCGACGATTTGCGTAGAGTCTTTTCTATATCGAGCCGCGCACCGGTTCCCTGACGTCTTGGCGCCTAGGGCGGAGATCGACAGAGCCCAGACCGAGGAGATCTACGACAGCCAGACATCAAGCAAGTATAGCCGAGTGGACGAGTCCCCAGACCGCCAAGGGCCTTCAAGCGGGGACCCAGAAACGCATGTAACCATCGCTCCAGGACCCCAACCGCCAAGGACACGCGGTATACCCAGGGGTTGTTGCTATTTTTGCGTAGGGCTGCACGTCCGCGGCGGGCCGGAGATCCGCGGCCCTGGGCCGTGCCCCGGGCACCACCCAGCCCCATCTGGCCCCGAAACCCCGCGATCCGTTTGACGAGGATGCCCCGGGACGTGCTGGCAGGGACGTGTCCTCCGCTAGTGATTCAAACGGGTGGAGTTAAGGCCGCTGACGAATCGCTGGGCTGGACTCGGAGGGATGGTTGCGAGGGTTGTCGAAGATCAAACCGTCATGCTTATTTTTAGACTGCCGAAGGCGGAGGTGCGGTTGGGCCTGGAGATGGTCCCCCGCCGGAGGGCCTGCCGCCTCTGCATGATTCACGGGTTTTCATTGGGTATGGCGCCGGCCTGAGGAGGGGAAGTGTTTGGAATTCTGGGAGAAGGAAAGAATGGGGCTGCGATTTTCAGTGACCCATCTCAAACGCTGTCGGATTGCCTGATCGGCGGCCAAAGAAGGCGCGGCCGGAGTAGGACCGATCTCGCCGCGGCCAGACCCAAGTCTCGTTCCTTGCAGAAGTAGGCAGGAACTCGCGAGCCAAGGCCCGAGGCCTGCATGGACGTGCATCATCAACGGCTTTTTGTGGGGATGAGGGGTCAGCACAGTGTAGTGGAGCGTCGGCTCTTCCTGCAGCAGGCAATCCACGGAGAATTTCTCTCTTGGCCAAACGGCTCCCCCTTCCGTCCTGCTACAGCGTCATCTAACGCGCTAACAACAACTCGCGCTGCAGCTGCAGCAGCAGAGCCCGTTTCGCGCTTGCCGCTCGGATCAGGCCCGCCGTGGGCCGCGGTTGACGTATTCGCATTCAGCCCCCCTCCTTCCCCCCCTCACACTCCCTCCCCTCTCCCCACGACACCCCCGTTCCGGCGGGGGGGGCTTATCAGGACCGGACTCGGCCTAAAAAAGGGGATGCTGGCGTGGCCAGGAATTGAGAGTCACTGATTGGTTTTCATGGGTTTCACTAGTGGAAGGCGCCATTGCCCCGGCATACCGGCACTCGAGAGTTCAGTTCGGCAGGTGCGGTCGGAAGCTAGCCGCCGAACCCCACCGGCCGTGTGTTGAGATCCCCTCGCTTATCGCTCCTTCCTTTGGGGCCGACAACAACTCGTAGTTGCCTTCGGGGGGCAGAACTCCCAGAAAGAAGCAGGTGCGATGGGCATAATCAAGTGATGCTTACTGGTGCCCTGGAACATCCAAAGTTCAGGCAGAATCCGGATTTCATTTTCAATCCCTGTTATCCCGCATCCATTCCTCGAGCTAGCTCAGGCTCTCCGCGCTATCTCAGGTACACCGCACCATTTCTACCACTCATCTGGATTCCCGAGTGAGCCAATGACGTCTCCGGCCAGCCCTCGATCCAGCGATTCTGCCCCTCGGACGCACCTCTGTGCGCCCACGACGGATGGCTGTGAAACTTTGCCCTAATACGTCTAGTCGAGCGACGGTATCTTGCTCAACTGCGCTAGAGGCGGTGGCAGCGCCGACGGACCAACCACACATGCAACGCTCGCGGTGGAAGGCCTCCGGAATCAGTCCTTCTCTTGAGACGCGCGGGGAACCTTGAGACGCGACAGCAAACGGACGCCCCTTTCCCCCTGGGCCTGTCCCTGAACCAGCCGGGGTGCATCCCCGGTCTCCCGCACTCACAGCAACGAAGATCACTTCCCTGGCGTCATTGCTGCACTTGTAGAATTTCAAATGGCAACGCTTCCTGCCACGTACCATCGCCCGATCTCATTGTGGAGCTACTGATTGGCTCGCTTCTCCTGCGCCTTGCACTTGATACCATGTATCAAATCGCCGGCACTTTGATGTATCAAGTGTACAGGACTGCCTGGCCTTGCTTCACCCCATCCCCAAGCCTAATGTTCCCTGGACGATCTACGCGCATCATCGGCCTCACAGTCCCGAACAAGCCATGGTCTTTTCGGAGATGACTTGGAAGGCTTTCCACAATCCCCGTCGGGCCCCGCTGTCCGCACCATCGCGTCTTCCCCACTTACACAGCCTCAACACCATCGCCGGCCAGTGCAAGGATCTGAAAGTACCGCATCCACGGCTGTCAACCCAAGATGCCGACTCTAGAACAACAAGATCGCAGTCGGCCGCGCGTCTGCAGACCACGGGCCCTCCCGTTTGGAGCGCACGGTCTTTGAATATCGGCTCGACTTCCCCTTGGAGATCGTGGACGTCGCCGGATGTTTGATGTTTGATGTTCTATTCCGAGAGACTTTGTTTGTCGTCGTGGTATTAATATCTCATCCCTGGCGCCGCCATCTCCTGTTCTTTCCTCGAGCTTCCAACCCCATCGGGACCGATTTTGGATCCGGTTAAGCCGCAGCCCTCGTTCGAGGCCGCCTCACTTTCAGGACACTGCTTGAATAGGCGTGTCTGCGAGGTGGGACTTGGGTGTGAGGCTTGGAGGTGCTCAGTCCTGGAGTACCTGGCGGATACACGCATACGACGCGAGAAGGGAGCACCCGAGGCCACCAGCCTGCTTGCTTCGCCAGCCCCTCGTCACCGTCCCCGTTTGCACATTGTGGCATACTCCCCGTCTGCGGTAGCCCTACTCGAGACACTCGGCACTTCGGACCCACCGCCTCACCTTTGAGCACCGGCAGCGCCATACCCTCTCAGCTCCACACTGGCGCTAGAGCATAACGGCTGTGTAAGTCGGAGTATTCTCACTAGTCGATCATGGTGTTGAAAACCTCCCACTGTTCCTCCTACATCCGCGGCCTTGATCCTAACCAGTCTCACAGTTTGCTTGCCTCGGAACTCCATAGCCGTACCATCCGACATCACCTCGAATACGCAGCTGCCTTTCTCTTCCGCGTCCCGAGCCCAAAGAACGCCTTTTGCTTGGGCATCAAACCGTCACTTGCACCGAGCTATATAACGTCGACCACGAGAAGGATTATGATGGAAGTGTGTTGGGTACAAGATCATGCAAGTCGTTTTGAGATACTACCCGACCCCGAAGACACGAGTCGGACCACACCTCCCTGCCATCAGCGGAACTACAGCGAGTCGTCACTCAGCAGCTTGGCCAGCTCCCACGGGCCTCCGACCCCGCGATCTTCGGCCTTCAGTCCCTGCTTTCCCGCCAGCCCGGCGGTGACCTACTGCGTGGGCATGTCCCAGGAGGAAGAGAGACCCCAGATGTACAGTACAGACTCGCCAATGGGCGGGGACTCGGAGTACGACTACCCTGGCGGCAGCCAGGGATACTATGGGACGTCTCAGGGGGAGTCCTCCAGTGATGGCGCGAGGTATGTCGAGTCCTCACACGAGCACGGGCTTATTCTGTAGAACCCCCGTCTAACCCGCCGCAGACTCCAGACCACGGACGGCTACTGCTGCCTCGTCCCCGGCTGCAAGGCGGTCCCCTTCCGCCGCAATGCCGACCTCGACCGGCACTACAAGCACAAGCACCGCCCCGACGAGCGCAAGGAGTCGTACTACTGCGACTACCCAAAGTGCTCGCGGCGGGACTCGCCGTTCCACCGCCGCGACCATTTCCGCGACCACCTGCGCGATTACCACAAGGAGGACATTGCGAAGCGCGGGCGGCCGGTACACACGCACTGGGTCGTGAGCCGCAACGTGAAGAAGGAGTGGTGGCGGTGCACGAGGTGTCTGAGCAGGGTCATGGTTGAGGTGAGCGGGTTCGAGTGCCCGGGGTGTAAGACCTCGTGTGATGTGAACCGAGTGCAGCAGAGGAATAGTCCGCAGCAGGGCAGTCCGCAGCGGACCAGTCCGTGATGTGGGCTGGAGGGCGAGGAGGCGGTTGAGGCGTTGAGAGGGAGTGAGGGGGAGAGGGGGATGTGGACTTCGGATGCGTCTATTCTTCTTACCAGGTGTCCTTACGTTGTCGGACGTTTTGGTTACTTGGTTTTCTTCTTTTTCTTTTTTTTATCTCTTAGCGTTTGCGTGTATGATGTATGACGGAGCTTCTCTTCAAAATACGATGGTTCAACACATTTTGAGTTCGAGGTTGACAGGATGAGGCTAGAGTGACAGGTAAGGGGTGTGAGGGATGAATCAGGGATGTGAGTTCATGGATGCAGTTGCCTGCCGTTGCTACTGGGTGAGGTGTGAGGGTGTGTACTACGATAGGTAAGGCGGACGAAGGTTGGACGCCTGCAGACGCGGTGTAACACACTATGGTGGCTGCGAGATGCGTGAGGCCTGGGAGGCTTGGGATGGCTGTCGAGTGTCAAGTGGAAAAAATGAGCATGGCTGGTGTAAGTGACGTGGGGAATGGATAAGCCGCAGAGACAATAGCATTTCTGCGGCAAGAACGATACGTCGGGGTACGCCCCGAGGTGAGCCCGACTGTCTGCAAGCCTATGAGAGTGAGCCGTCATATCAGGATCCGCGTGAGGGGATTTCTATTGGAAGTTCCAGAAGAGCCTGGTCTTCGAAGGGGCGAATCTACTCGACAAGACTATACCTCGCACGGGATCGATCTACGGGTGGCAAGACCGTATTCTACGGAATGGATCTGCTCTACAACGGGGCTATACCCCGTATAGATTAGATCGACCTACTGAGCCTACCAAGAGCTTACTGAGAGCTTGAGAGGAGGAGCCAAGGAGGGGTCGAGGAGGGGCCAGGGAGGAGACAAGACGTGGGTATGGACTTGCCAGGAAGGGGTATGCGAGACGTGAGAGTATGGGGTTGGGTGAAGGGTCTATTTTAGGTCTGAGGTGTTTTGTCTATTCTTGGAAGGTGGTCGTGTGGTTTTGACGTGATGGCGTTTCATCCTGGGTTGGAGTCAGCCGCTTGCGTTTGGAGGCTGGGGATTGAGTCCCGCGGTGGTTCCCCCGTCCGCTTGTATGGTTGATCCTGGTCCCATGGCCCGTCCATTGTCTTTTCATCCTGATGATGGGGAGGGGCTGCGGACCTGCACGGATGACGCCGTTGGAAGTCGAGTCGATCTTTTCTACGGGCTGAGCTTGCGTCATCTTCGAGAGCAAGGACCGAGACCTCGCTGCGGTCGGTGTTGGCTGGTCGCTGCGCCCCAGCCAGCCCCAACCAGCCTCGATAGCAGACGAACAGCTTTGTTCGTGTAAAAATGAGCCTACCCCCTGTTCTGCGCGCTGCTTACGACGGAGAACACGCGTCCGCCTCAGAGTCGCGGGCCCTCCGCGAATCGTTGCGCTGCGGACGCCGCTGACGCTGCGAACGACGATCCCACGCCCACGAGGTACCCCCGCGTGGCTTGCATGCGCACCCCTGACCTCGCCCGCATCCCTTGAACATGTCTCGCAGCGTGCGGAGCAGGGGGGGAGAAAACGAACCATCAACCCATCGCACCCGCGATAAGATCCGGAGATCTGCCTCCCTCGGTGCTATCGTCGTTCTACGATCAAGATTCTAGAGCTTCCTACCATAGCTCGAGTACCCTCCGACTTCGGAAGACGCGACCCGTTGCCCGTCGCACCGCAATAGCGGAGACGGGCTGGGGGCCCCGATCCGCCATCTCCACAATTAACAGATCGCACAGCCGTTTGTGCCAATCGCCGTGCCGAAATGTCCGATTCCGGCGCTTGGGGGTCCACCACCGGTGAAGGCGCGCTCAACGTCACGATCCAGACATGATGATGAGGGTCAACTGTTTGCAAGCACGAGGTGAAAAGAAGGGCGCAGGATCGTGTGTTACGGGACACGAAGCCCCGGATGCGGGGTAATGAGCTCCGAGCGCAAATCCGAACCGAGACGGATCGCCGGGACGGAGAGACGGACGGGGGTTAAATGTGGTTTGCAATGTGTCGCATCAAGGCAGTGTGCGGTGGTGTGGTGTAACGTGTCGCGTTGGTTCCTCTTTCCGCCGCTGCCACTGCCACTGCCTCCCCCCGCGCTCCTGCCGTTTCGGATTGCAGGATGCAGGCTGCATGCGGGGTGCGTGTGCCTGCTTCCCGGCCGCTCCTGCCGTCTTTGGTCTCGGCCGCCTGAACACGGATATCAATCCGCGACTCAGATTGTCAGGTAATACCCCGCCGTAAGAGTAACTGCCAGAACCTGCGCCAGCGGTCAGATCCCACGACTGACTCTCCGCCGGAAGCTCCGGGCATCACCTCCAAACCGCAGGCAGCAAGCCCCGTCGCACAAGACAGATCTCGGGGCCCGGGACCCCGCATGACACCCATGGCCCGTGGAATCTCGCATCGCACGGCCTCTTTTCCTTCCAGAAGCATCAAGCCGCAGCGCCACGGGGCGAGCCGACTGGCCCGGCAGCAGCCAATACGTCAGTGTCGCAGTCGAGTGACGCAGGGAATCCCAAAGTGAGGGACCAAGGGTCGCGGTCGCTGGCGTTACAAGCGGCTATTTATACAAAGCCTCCTGGTGGTGGAGCGAATTGCCTGACGTCGCCGTGCTCGGAGACCGAGAGCGAAATAAAGTGGGCTCTCTTTTTGCTTCGGGTATCCGTATATATGCCGATGGCGGCCCCCGGCCGGCCCATTTCTCACTCACCGACCGCCGCCCCGAAGAAAAAAAAAGACCTCATTTCTCTTTCTCTTCTCTAGGCAAAGAGCATATCGCCACGCTCACCCTTTTATATTCCCGGTAGGACACACGGTTGGACCACGACCTTGCCCAGACGCCACCACCCCCGAGCTCTGAGAAGATTCTCGTCCGCATAAAGAGACGACCCCCACCCACTCCGCTTCTCCGACTCGTCTCAGCTTTGCCTCTCCTCCTGCCGGTAAGTTGATACGGTTTTGCCGCTAGCTCGCCCCCTCCGACTGCCAGGCCAGACAGCCGTTCTCCACAATCGCACACGCCTCTCCACCGGATTTCGAGGCCTTCTGCCCCCTCCTACCCCACTGACGGGCTCTGCGAATCCGTCCGCTCGATAGCCGCCGCATTCCGGCGTTACCCCCGCTTATCCCACGACCAGCCCCTCCCTCCCCCTCCTGCCCCAATCTCCCCATATCGCCCCCCTCCCCTCCTCCGCGCCGCCTGCCGCCGCGCTCCCGGGTCTGCGGGTGCTGACCGGGCTCAGAAACTCTTCGATCATTGGTAGACGCCTCCGTTACCTCGGTCCATCAACAACGTTCTTCCGCCCCCTCCCGTACTCCCGACGGCCCCCCACCCGCTTCGGAAAGCCGACTACCCCCACGGACAATCGATACCCGCGGAACCGCCCGGCACCCCCGTCTCGTCCTACCCCTCTGCCCGTACCTACAAGTACCTCCCCTCCCCCGCCATGGCTTCCTTCCGCCTCCTCGCCCGGCCCGCCGGTATCCGCACCACCACATCCCGCTTCGTCTCCCCTGCCATCAACACCAAGACCTCGTTCCTCAACAGCACATTCGCCCACGCCGCGCTACGAACCATGGTTACCAAGATCAAGGTCAAGAACCCCGTCGTCGAGCTCGACGGGGACGAGATGACGCGCATCATCTGGCAGAGCATCAAGGACAAGTTCATCCACCCTTACCTCGATGTCGACCTCAAGTACTACGACCTCGGTCTCGAGTACCGCGACCAGACCAACGACCAGGTCACGCTCGATGCCGCCGAGGCCATCAAGAAGTACTCTGTCGGTGTCAAGTGCGCCACCATTACCCCCGATGAGGCGCGTGTTGAGGAGTTCAAGCTGAAGAAGAGTGAGTCGTCTCCCAACGTAGACACAACCCTTGAAACCTCGACTAACACACCCCAGTGTGGCTCTCGCCCAACGGCACCATCCGCAACCAGCTCGGCGGCACCGTCTTCCGCGAGCCCATCGTCATCGACCGCATCCCCCGCCTCGTCCCCGGCTGGAAGAAGCCCATCATCATCGGCCGCCACGCCTACGGCGACCAGTACCGCGCCAAGGACCTCGTCGCCCCCGGCCCCGGCACGCTGAAGATGGTCTACACCCCCGCCGACGGCTCCCCCGCGCAGGAGATCGACGTGCACGAGTTCAAGAACGGCGGCGGCATCGCGCAGACGCAGTTCAACACCGACGAGAGCATCACTGGCTTCGCGCACGCCAGCTTCAAGCTTGCGATTTCCAAGGGCCTCCCCCTCTACATGAGCACCAAGAACACCATCCTCAAGAAGTACGACGGCCGGTTCAAGGACATCTTCGAGGACCTGTACCAGTCGACGTACAAGAAGGACTTCGAGGCCAAGGGCATCTGGTATGAGCACCGTCTCATCGACGACATGGTTGCGCAGATGATCAAGAGCAGCGGCGGGTACATCATGGCGCTGAAGAGTGAGTTCCCACCTCCGTTACCCATAGGCAGTATGAAGGAGCATGACGCTAACGATACCAGACTACGACGGTGACGTCCAGTCCGACATCGTCGCCCAGGGCTTCGGCTCCCTCGGCCTCATGACCTCGGTCCTCATCACCCCCGACGGCAAGACTTTCGAGTCCGAGGCCGCCCACGGCACCGTGACGCGCCACTACCGCGAGCACCAGAAGGGCAACGAGACGTCGACGAACCCCATCGCCTCCATCTTCGCGTGGACCCGCGGCCTCGTGCAGCGTGGCGAGCTGGACGGCACCCCCGAGCTTGTCAAGTTCGCCGAGAGCCTCGAGAAGGCGTGTATCGACACCGTTGACGTCGACGGCATCATGACCAAGGACCTGGCGCTTGCGTGCGGCAAGACGGAGAGGAAGGATTACGTTACCTGCAACGAGTACCTTGATGCGGTGGAGAAGAGGCTCAAGGACCACATGGCGAAGCTGTAAGGGGGTTGAGTGGGTCTGAAAGTGTATATAGTTGCGAGGATGTTTGCTGCGCATAAAAAGACTTAGAGCGGAGGGACGGTTGCTTCTGCTTTTTTTGTCTCGGGGGGGAAACTTCGTGTAGATACTAAGAAAGGTACATGAAGCATCTTGACGAGCCAAACGTGTGTTGTCCCATGTCTGACTACGGGCTTCCTTGAATTGAAGGTCTGCGTGATGCTGGGACCGTCTCTTGCGCGGCTAGCTCATATGGGATGACTGGGTTTGCCTGGAGTTGGAAGTGCCGCCGTGTGAGGTGTTCTTTGGTTCGGGGCATAGTGGTAGTTGGAGATGGGCGTCGGCTGGTTATGTGTTGGTGAGTTTGCCTGTATGGGTGGTGATGGTAGAAGCTGAAGATAGGTGTGACGTTTGCTTTCCTCTGATTCTGGCTACAGATAGAGGTATGCGCGACGAGGATTGAAAGCCGTGGGGAAGCTGTGGTAAAAAAATAGGGACAGACGGAAGGGGGGTCGAGGACGGATACCCTGGACCCTCGGGGAAAGGACAGGGCGATGGAAAAGGGAAGGTTGAGATAGATGGACAGTAGACGGGGGTATCACAAATGTTGTATTTCCCAGACATGAAAAAGAAAAGAAAAACAGTTCTTCCCGAGACAAGAAGTCCCCCCAACGGTCCGAGATGCGTGACATCACAAACACATCGCCTCTTCACCTCCTCTTCACCCCCGGTTTTCCCAACCCATCCCATCCGTTTCATTCCATCCAGAGAAGAAAAAAAAGAGTAAAGCCTGCAACGCCTTTCCTTGTATTCGTATGCATGGCGGCCCCGAGATGCCGCTAGGTTCTTTGTTTCCAGCCGCTTTGGGGTCGGAAGGGTCTTTGACCGTTTGTGGGGTGGTCGCAGAGACCGGTCGTGTCTCCCGCAAGACACCGCTGTGTTGGAGTCGTGGAGTCGTCGTATCGTCGTCGGACAGTCTCCGTGGCCCATGGCGAAGGATCCAGGAGGGGATTTCCCGTCCCCACGCCACACCCCATCCTCGCCTTCCAACCCCTCTCTCCTCCCTCCTCCTCCTTACTCCCCTCTCCAAACAGCCAGAGCAACCGCCCTTAACCATACTTCTTCGAACCCCCCTTCCCAGAAATCTTGTCCGCCTCGACAGTCTTCTTCCCCTTCCCCACAAGCTCAAGGTGCCCCGCCCTCTCCCCCAGCAGCTTCTCCGTCCTCCCCACCATCGCCGCCGTGAACTTCTTCGTCGCCTTGGACCCCTCCAGCCTCCCGTTCTTCGCCGACTTCTTCTTTGTCACCTTGGACTTCTTGTTGGGCGGCTTTATGGCCTTTTGTTTTATGGGGCCTTGCGCCATCTTTCTTTTTCTTAAGAGCCTTTTTTGCTCTTGTCTTGTTTTGTGTGGTTGTTCGTCGCTCGATCAGTGAATCGATTTCCGAGGCTGGGTTCGTTTAGAGGTTCCCCGTCCGGTTTGGCTCGTTTGTTTGAAAGGATAGAGGACGTCTTGGTGGTGTCCAGGTTGCGAGGTGACGTCCAGAAAGAGGGGCCCAGAAAATAATTTTGGCAGGTAAAATCCAGGCGGTGACGCATGCATATACCGGGATATCCCACTATCCGCCACGCCACTAACACCACCACACCACTTACACTCAACTCAACCACAGACGATACAAGTATATACAGCGCGAATCGCAAAGCCATAGACCATTAGACCTATGCAAATATCTCTATTTCAGTTCGCAATCAGTGAGTCTTCAGAACCCCCTACCCTCCACCCTTACCCCATACCCAAACCTACACGTCAAATATCTTCTCGACACCCCCCCAACCACCCCCCTTCCCCCTCTCCTCCCAGTACCCCTCCTTCCCCCCCTTCAACTTCCAAACCTCATCCCCCTCAAGCCCCTCCTTGACCTTGACGAACCACCTCGGCCTGTGCACATCCCCGGCGGCCTCCATCTCCCTCCGCCTCTCCCTCTGCGCCTCCTCAAGCTTGACCTTCCAGTCCTCCGCGTCGTCAATCTTGCCCTCCTCCGCCAGCCGCTGGTCGGGTCTCAGACGCGAGTCGGTGGGGGGCAGCTTCCCGTCCTCCACCTTCGTGACCTCGTTCAGGGACGCGGCGAACGCCGTGAAGCCGTAGGCTTGCGGCGCCTTGTCCGCCAGGGGACCCGCACGCCAGATCTCCTTGCCCTTACAGGACCCCGCCGACCCCTTAAGCGATGACGTCCACGTCCCAGACAACGACTCCCCCGTGTGCGTCCCCGACCCGTCAAACGTCTCGATCTGGACCTCCTCGCCCCGCCCCCCAAACATTCCCTTGCTCCTAAACTCCACGACAGCCTTGGCCCCCGTGCTATCATTCACCACCGGCATGTTCCCCACCGGCTCAACGTACTTCTCCCCGACCACCACATTCCGCAGGAACATGGTCGCCAGGTTCCACGAGTAGAACTCGTCCCCGCCGCCCTCGAGCCTCAGCGCGACCCGCACCTTCCCCTCCGTCGTGATCTCCGCGCTCTTTCCCCAGAACTTCTGCGCCGGCGCCGGCGCCTGTGTAAACGACCACCCCGCCGCCTCAGCCTGCATCGCGAGCCGCACGGGCCGATGCGACACCTTTTCCACCAGCAGCCGGAACCCGCCGGGGACCTCTGCATCCGTGCGCACGAGCTCGTACGTCTCGCCGAGCAGCGGGTTGAACGGCTTCCGAATCGCGCGCTCCCGCGTCCTCACGCTGCTGAACTGCGACACCGCAAACGCCGCGACGTAGAGCATGCGGTCCTTCTCGAGCTTCTGCTTCGCGGCCTGGTCCAGCAGCTGCGCGTACTCGAGCTGCTCCGAGACCTTCTGCAGGAGGGACAGCGGCTCGTTGGCCGACACGGGCATGCTGATGGTGCTCAGGTCCTTGCCGACGTTCTTCCTAAAGAAGGCGATGAGGCTGGGCGGCATGGCCGTCGCGGGCGGCACCGTCTTGCGGCGGGCGACGGGCTTCTGGATCGGGAGCGGCGCGAGGCTCTTGGGCCGCGCGGGGAACATCTGGACGTTGTCCCCCGCGTCCCCCTCCTCCGACATGCTCGACGACCCGGACGAGCTGTGCACCGACACGTCGTCACCGTCTGCGTCCCCGTCGTCGTCCTCGCTCCGCTGGATCTTGACGATGGGCGAGTCCTCCGCCTCGCCGGGCTCCGCGTCGAAGAACTCGTCCGTCGACGCAGAGTCGACGCTCTTGCGCGACAGCGCCGGCGAGTGCGGATGCTCCGGCATCCGCCGGCGCTTACTACGCGCAATCAGCGTCGTGAACTCGGCGAGCACCGAGTCCAGGTCCGAGAGCAGCGCCTGGCAGTGCTCCTCGGTCGACGACTCCGGGCCCTTGGACTTGCGCCGCTCCTGCTTCTCCTGGGACCCGTTCGCCGTGATCGTCGTCGTGAGGCCGGGGCCCGGGACGGCGAGGGCAGGGGGCGTCGTGGGCTGCGAGGCCGAGTTGGCGGATTGCGCCGACGAGCTGGCCTTGCGCTTCCAGAACGGACGCCGCTCGGACGGGGCGAGGTGGCTGTCCCCGTTCTCGGCGTTCGCCGAGCCCGGCCGCGAGTGCTCGGGGTGAGCCGCGCCCTGCTGGGCCTGCTGGGCCTGCTGGGCTAGCTGGGCCTGGCCCGGAATGTCCTTGACCAGCCGGCGGAGCGCGTCGCGGGTTCCGACGATGCGGCTAACTAGCGTCTCGACCTGCTGCCACTCCTTCTCGTCGTCCACGCTCACCTTTGTCGCCGCCTTGATTGCTTGCGTCGTGTTGACGCGCAGCCGCTGCATGGCCGACGCCGGCTCGGGCGCGGTCTCGAGCCCCCGCGCGATGCGGCTGGCCCTCTCCAGCGCGCGGGCCCAGTCGGCGAACTCCTTGGCATTGGAGGCCTTGAGGTGCCAGACCTCGGCGCCCGAGTCGATGCTGATCTCGCGGCGCGACTGGTCGGCGGCGATGGCGGCGAGGCTCAGCGGGATGGCGCCGCGGAGGGCGGACGACCCGCGGCTGTGGTAGTACGACAGGGTGCAGGACGAGTAGTCGAGCGAGAAGAAGCGGCGGGCGTAGCCCTGGCCCTTCTTCCTCCGGCGCTTCAGGAGGTTCCCGACGTGGTAGGTGCTCGGGGCGGGCGCGTGGTCGCTCGGGGCCGAGGTGGACGAGGCGCGCTGGCGGGAGCCCGCGGGGAGGTGGCTATGCAGGCTGTCGAAGGAGCCCGAGGCGGCAGCGGCGGGGTTGAGCCCGCCGCGGCCGAGGTTCGTGCTGCTTGCGCCCGGGCTGGTGGTCGCGCCGAGGTTCGGCAGGTTGTGCATGGTCTGGGGCGGCGAGCCGGTCGGGTAGATGAGGAGCACAAAGGTGGCCGTCTTGCCCGTCTGCTTGGAGAAAGTGTTGTCGAAGACCAGGCCGAACATGCCGGAGCCCTGCTCGGGCCCGACGTCGTAGACGCCCATCGTCACCTTGTCGGCCTCGCACTTGCCGTGCCATTTCAGGGGTATGAAGCCCTTCGCCGAGAGCTGCTCCTGTGCCGTCGATGCATCTCTCCTCCCGAACGGTTTCGGCTTGGTGTCGGAGACGGTCGTGTGTGTTGTAGAATCGAGGTCGGGAAGTCCGGTCGCGGTCAGGTTCGTGCCGCCGGAGCCGGGGTGCTTGACGACGCCAAAGTTTCTGTTCGTGTCAGCGCCACGGAGCAGGGTAAGTCAGGGGGCAGCTGGGCGGGCACGCACAGCGACTTTTTGTGAGGTTGGAGGCTCCACGAGATGCTGAAGCCCTCATCGACCTTGACCCAGCGCACAATATACGACTGTCTCAGATTAGCACGGGGCGGGATCGGGGTTGAGGAGATGCCGGGACGAGAAACATACCCTGCTATGCACCTCGAGCTGCTCTATTCCCGCCATGTTTGGCGCCTATCGTCGTGGCCCAGTATCGTGTAGCCTCGGGCAGGGGTATCGACGAGTTCGAGGGGATGTGCTCGCAAAGGGAGAGATCGGTCTTTGGCGGAAATAAGCTTCGGGCGGACCGGGTCTAGAGCCGCAACCCGAGTTTTGATACAAGGGGGGAAAGAAGGAGAGAAGAAAAGAGGACGGCCTGTCCTGCGCCACTGAAGCTAGGCGCCGGGGAGCATCAGCGTCTGTAGCTCCGGGGATGGCCGTGATGCGAAAAAGCCGAGGTCGTGGTGAGGTTGGGGGGATCTTGGCCCTGGGAGCTCCTCGGGAAATGGACGTTGAGAATGATGGACACTCTTGGTACTTTCTTTAGTGGGGTAGTTTGCGAGGTGCAGGTGCGTAATAAGTCACGGAAGGTACATGTGCCCTCTGTCAGCCGGGCTGTCCGGCACAATTTAAGCCGTTTAGCGCGCCAAGAAGATACCCGGAAGGAGACGGGGCGCGGGTCAGACGACGTGTCAAGAAGTGCGAATGGCTGGGAAGGATTTGGCAGAGGGTGTAGGATGAGGCTGGGGAAGCATCCCGTTCGTGACCTTTTTTTTTATCTCCGCGGATACACGTATAGGTCGGTGTATCCACGTATGGCCTAGTTTCAGGGTGCCCCTTGCGGAGAGGTACGTAACACCGGAGAATCATGACGCCAACAACCGCTTCACCCACTGTAGCTACCCCGCTGGTGCTCACCCACCGGGCTGAGTCGTGGCTGGGGGCGGGACGCCTAATCCAGGCGCAGTCAGCCCTGTGGGAGTGCTGCCTGGACGAGGTCCTCAGTAATCCGGCATCTATCACGATAAGCGGAGGAAAGAGCCGGCGACTTGTGACGGCGTCCAACACCCTTCACGGACCATCAGCCAAGCCCCAAGAATTGGACCGTCGCATCCTGGCCCAGCCCCTCGGATTCTGTGGAAACTCGACGAAGCACTGACGAAGTCCCTCGTACTCAGTACGAGGGTCGCTTATGTAATCACCACCTACGATTTGCAACATGCCCGATCTGGCAACTGCCAAGAAGCTCGTTCTGGAAACGCGGAAAGACCACCCCGCGAATACGCGCATTACGTAAGGTCCCGTCAACCTCCACGTCGACAGCTTGTCGATTCCGGATGCTCGACGTGGAGCACTCCGGGAAGAAAACAGACAACGCGCGGCCTCTTTTACTGCTCCTGCCATGTCATTGCTACGGCTGACACCAATTACCTCGTAATTTGCTCGGGACCCGGCGACTTATTCCCGCGGAGCCGCAGACTGCCGCCATCATGTCCGGCGCACTCTCCCTCATGGGGTGGTGGTTCCTCCCCAACGTGAGCATCCCTCATCCCCATCTCCCCCGTCCCCGGCCCCTCCAGCTGACACCCCCCAGTTCGTCGCCTCCTGGACCCAATCAATCTACTACTCCCTCACCATCCGCGCCGGCTCCCCCCGCCCCCAGCCGGGCACCCCAACCTACGCCCAGCACCGCCGCCGCATCCAAATCCTCGTCATAACCCTCTACCTCCTCTACACCCTCTACGAAGCAACCCACGACATCCGCCTCGCCGGGAACTTCTACACGGATCTCTCCCTCCCGCCCACCGCCACCGACCGCGAGATCAAGTCCCGCTTCCGCCGCCTCGCGGCCGTGCACCACCCCGACAAGGCGCGCTCCGACGGCGCCGAGTTCATGCGCCTCAAGATCGCGGCGGACACGCTCTCCTCGGAGGCGGCGCGGTTCGCGTACGAGAGGTTCGGGCCGGCGGTCACGGCGTGGAAGGGGTGCGCGAGCCGGTACGAGTATGTGTTCCGGGGCGCGGCGCAGGGGATCCTGCCGCACTATGCTGTTGTGGCGGCGGGGCAGTACGTCGCGGGGATGCTAGGGTACCTCGACTTCGCGCGCTACTGGCGGTGGTACCTCCTCGTCGCGATGGCGGTCTTTGAGCTGCACGCCGCGACGCGACCTTCCTTCCCCCTCCTCGACGTCCTCAACCCCATCCTGCAGTCCCGGCTCATAGCATACCCACCCCTCCTACAGTTCCAGCTCGTCGAGCTAGCCCGGCGCTGCTGCCTCACATTCTACATCGCCCTCTCGCAGATCGGGCCCCTCCTGTACCCGTCTCTTWTACACA
>JAGFNX010000218.1:0-77838 GCA_017657125.1 Scopulariopsis brevicaulis
CTATCGGCTCTATCCAAATCTACACGGGTTGAAGAATAACGAGGCCGATATTGAGGTCTTACGGGCCCGAATCGTAGAGGCATGGGAACGCGTTGATCAGGCACGCATTCGGAGGCTCGTACAGTCAATCCCTGACCGGCTCAACGCGTGTAGGGCCGCATTTGGCTGGTATACCAAATATTGAATAGGGGGGCTTTTTGGCTATTATTTAAACTACTTTTTAGGTCTGTAGTACTTATTTTTATTAAGAAACGAAGTGTTGAAGTTGGTACCTTTTATTCGTGATATCGTGGGATCAATTAAAAAAAAGCGGGGTGTTGCAGAACTTTTGGCCTGTCACTGTAGCTCTGCGGATAAGCAAAAAGAGAATCTCCCGAACCTGAATCGAACAGGTGACTTTTCGATATACTATTACAGTTACAGTCGAACGCCATGAACCAACTAGACCATCGGGAGCCGCGATGCGGAGTCGTTGCTGAAAGGCGCAACACTCGAACGTCTTGAACCAAAACCTTCCGATCACGCGCATTCGCGGTGAATACCCCTTCGGCGTCCTACCGTTCGGGGGCTCAAGCCAAGAAACTCCTATTACTAGAGTTTTAGGCCGGACCACGGATTGATATTATATTCCCTGTTGGCTTATTGTTTTCTCTAGTAGGGTTAAGGGGCGGGCGGCGGTATCTTCGACTGGTTATCGGCGCGTCGGTCGAAGCTCCGTCCAGTTAGTAGCGGGTTGACACGATAACAGTCCTCAAGGCCAATAGCGCCAGCTAGATACCTAGTACCACAGCGTCATATTGTAGATCATGGACTAAGACTGCCTAAGAGCAGCCGTAGGTATAGTCTAGGTCTCTATTATACGGCAAGTAGCATTATTATCTCATATCAGGCAGTAAGTACGAGCATGAGCACTTACACTACGCCATTAGTAATAAAACATAGGCGTATAGTATTTCTACCTTCGTCAACGTAATAAATACCTACCAGAAGAGGGTTGAAATTAAGAAAAAAAAATTCATTCGAGTTGTGGGCAAGCAATAAGAAAAGGACAGGGGGGCCAAAAAGGAAGTCGATTACCCGAGTTTACTCGGATGCATCTAGGTATTGAACCCGATGCGGGGGTCGAACCCGCGACCTTGAGATTAAGAGTCTCACGCTCTACCGATTGAGCTAACCGGGCTTGTGGACCAATTCTGATTAGCAATTTCTTTGGTGGCGGGGTTCATGAGGCTTTGCACGCCTTGGTTTTTTCCCTCGCCGAAATGTCGGCCACTCCACCGGGATACTGCATAAATGGCCGGTGCGAGAGTTAAGCAGCCACCGGACTAGCCTCCTAGACGTCATTGTAACTGTTAATCTAACATACCCGACTGGCCGATTAGCAGCTATTACTCGACTTAACGTGCCCACCTTATCGGAGATCGAGTAGGCGGCCTACGTGTGTACTATGACTACCAAATGGCAGGTGGCCTCATGGGGTGGGTATTACTATTTACTTGTCTCCACATGTCCGCGGCAACAGTTCTCTACGGATACCAAGGCGCGGCTAGGGCGGCCCGTTGGCTCTTGCTGATTGGACGAATCAAAGTCAGAGAAAGGGGAGGAAAAAAGGAAAGTCCCGGTGCGTGGTTGTCCCGCTACACTCACGCGAGACATATACTTATGTCAAATCTGAGCTACAGATTTTCCTATGCTGCCGGTAGTGAAACCCTACTTGGTATCTACACCCAGGTCCGTAGAAACCACATGCGTCAGAATCGAGAGGAACGGGCGGCAGGGGGGTTAAAGGTTCCCGTCGCTAAATTTACTTGCACCAAGTACACAGGACTGCCCAAGCACTCGGATAGCGCTAACCCGAAGTGGTCATAGTCTGCCGTCGGACTGATCTCGTTCCTATATCTCTCGCAAGCTGGCCCGCGAGTTTGTCCGTCTTCAGCCGGCCAATCCCTCCGTGCACGTGTCGCCCACCGAATCCGTGAGCTCTTCCAGGCCCGCCTCCTCCACGAGCCAAAAGCTCAACTCTGCGCGTTCAAAGGTGAACAAGTTATGATCCGGCAGCCAAAGGCGCTTACGGATGTGCTTGCTGAGAGTGCTCGACAGACCGGCCGTGTACGTCATAAAGCCCAGAGGGTAAAACCCTGCTTCAGCGTGGTCAACCAACCATACATCTCCGTTGATTGAGAATACAACGTTGCTATTGCTGTAGTCACTTAAGACGTAGCGGAGAGACTCGTTCGTAAAGTCGACATCTTCAGTTGACCCTCGGCGTCGGGCTGCCTTGTATCTGATACATCAGCTAGGCACTGAAATATGCTCGCGTCTTTGAGTCGGTACCTTGTTCAATTCCTTCGCGAAATAGGCTCTTGACGTGAACTCATATGGCAGGGTGCTCTCCTGGGTGCTTTCGTCGTGGAATATCCGGTGTTTGGGAAAGCCGCCGCCTATTAGCCCTATCCTGGCATCTAACGGCGCCGGTACCGCGAACAGGAGTCCGATGGCATCCGCGTATGAGCTCAGTTCGCGCTCAAAGTAGGAGAGGTCGTCACAGCACAGCTTAGGCGTCCAGCCAAACGGTTCATCAGTCTTGCCAAGCTTGACCCGCATCTTCCAGTCGAGTGTATCGCCAGGTATGAACTCCATCAGTAGCGCCACAAAGTCCTCGGTAAGCGTAACGCGAAAGACCTTTGGGACCCGGACCCTCGGCGGCAAGTGTGTCTCCTTGTAAATGGCTCCAAGAAGTTGCTGCTGCTCCGTGGCACTCTTCATGTAGAACCTTTCCACTGCGTTGTGTGCGTACTGTATGTTCCTGGCCTCCCGTAAGATGTTGTCTGTTCTTCTTTTGTCCTCAAACTTGACCCAGAGTTTGAATTGGCTGTCTGGGAACTCGAAGCATCGCATGCTGCGCGGCTTACGTCGCAGGAAATCTTTAAAGGCGATTCGGACGCCTTTGTCTGAGGGCAGGTCAACCTCCCCCGAAATAAAGTAGTGGACACCTGTCTTCGCCATGGCCGTGGTTCCGGTGGTGCGTTCGTAGAAGCTAAGGGGCGCAAAAGGGAGGCGTAGGAACCGCTTGTTATACTACCACTACCCGTTGATTATCCCAGGTGGTATAAGACGGGATCCGGATGTTTCAAAACCCCCAGCGGGTAGTAGCATAAAGCAGTACGAATCACATGCATTGCAAAGTTTTCGACTCATGCAGCGCCTCATGCTTCCGGACCATTACAGTATTATCGCAGTCATACAGTCTCCCACGTATAGAGACTCCCGCCGCGCTAACCCTTTACCGAATTGTCCCATCTTGATAAGCTGGACAGAGACAGCCGTAAACTCCTCTAACTCAGCGCTGAACGGCATCCGAAAGCCGTCGCCATCCATGTCGTGCGGGGTAACATGACCCATTTAGATAGCAGTCGATCAAGGCTTGGAGCTTGCATCTACACGCGAGCGTCCGAAGTTGGGGGCCAGGAGCGGAATATGTACATGAAGTTGATGGATTAATGCAACTTCCTGTCAGCCTTGACATACTCGAGCCTCTCAGGATGGGTTTTGGAAGCGACCCTTCACGACTTCTAAAAGGCGTCTCACGGCGACGAAGAATGCAATGGGATCTGCACGGGATTGGGGACATTGATAGCACGAGGCTTTGGGAGGGGGCTGCGCACTCTACCCGACCACTGTTGCCTTCGTCAATCGTGAATGCTTTCTCTCTACACAGGAGTCGTGTAAAGGGGGAGCCTATGGGTAAGCTACCTTCATGGGCAGTCTAGGTCTTTCTCACCGGGTTATTACACCTACGGATAGAGACTTATGGCCCAGAAATAATTCACCGATGAACCTATAGATTATAAGATAGCGCAGAAGACATGACGCGATGTGTAGGGGAAGATAAGCGGCGGCCAGTATGAGGTCTAAGAGGCAAAGTATGAGGAAAACGACTGATAGGGATCCCAATTCGCTGTTATATTCATGTAACGTCAAACTATATACCAGAACATATTCTCATAGGGGAATGCGAAACACGCATCCCCACAAAGCCGGAGCCCGTCGACTCCAGCCACCGACCTGAACCCGCAGGACAACGCACAACCAGCCCACAATCACCCGACCCAACAAATCACGCACTAGCCGGCCTCATCTAAGCAGCATCGATGCGCTGCTTGAGGAAGCGGGGAGCGGCAGTCGCCGCGTCGCTGACGTAGAGGAAGTGGGCGGGGAGGATGAAGAGCGCGCCGTTGCAGACGGCGTCGGTGGTCTTGCAGAAGACCTTGGTCTTCTCCTCGGGGAAGTCGACGATGCGGCCGCGGTTCTGGAGGTTCTTGGTGTAGCCGAAGAGGACGGCGCCGGCGACCTGGTCCTTGACGGCGGCGTCGAGCTGGGTGAGGGCGTTGCCCACCACGGCGGTACCCTGGCTGTATCGCGAACTCTGGTCAGCCGTTGTCCGTGATGTGGGTGCAAATAGGGGTTAGAGGGTGGGGCAGTTGGTGCTTACCTGTATCCACCGGTGACGATGGCGGCGTCGGGACACTTCTCGTGGGCCATGTTGAACAGGCCCTTGGCCTCCGCGATGGACTTCGCGTCGGTGCCGGCCGGGAGCATGTTGGGGGCGATGGTGGCGGCGTAATCCCCGCCGACACCCTGGATCCAGATGCTGTTGTACTCGCGCTCAAGGGCGCTAGCGAGGGCCGGGCCGGCAGTGACACCCTGAACCTCTGTGTAAGCGCCTATCACAAGATGTCGGGATGCTTAGGGAAGCCGTGGGAGGCTGTGGGGGTAGTGCCTACCATGTTCCCGGCCTCGGTGGAGCCGCGGGCGAAGATCAGGATGACCTCGGGGCAGTTGCTCGAGTCGCCGTTCTCAAGGTCATTGCGCCTCGAGGACTGGCGGGCCTCGAGGTCGCGGACCTCGGGGGCGCCTTCGAAGGGCGCGGCGGACACGAGGGAGGCCGCGAGGGCGAGGTTGCTGAGGATGTTGGTGAGCTTCATTTTGGCTGGTTGGTTGAGGCCGGGTGCGTTGGCTGTGGTGTGCGAGGTGCTGAGCGAGTAATGAACGAGTGATAACGAGTGGTGAGCGGGTTGTGGTTGTCTATTTTCTACATCGAAGAGTCGGGGATCCTCGACGATTATATACCCAACCCCGCGATGGTATTTGATCACATCTCATCGTCCGACAAGCCAAGATCTTCAAGGCTAGCTGGGCTCTCCCGAGTCCCACTAGAGGAAACGTTTGCGATGACAGACGATGCTGCCCTGAACCTCGGAGGATGGGGGCTACAATCTTTACCCAAACCGGCAAGACTCGCGGAGACCTGCAGGGTCGCGGGCCGCCAAGAGCGGGGTGCATGACCACGCCCCCGGGATTGGGACCCCTACGAGGCAAGCTTGCGGACGAGCCCAGATCCCCTCCCTCCATAGGGCTAGCTGACGAGGGGGCAAGGAGGGGTTTCCGTCTTCGTGCCTCGGCAGCTTTGCTTCTTGCACTGCAGCTTTGCTCCTTGGAAGGAGGGGCCCGTTACAGGTGTGGCCTGCGGGACGTTTCATTCATAGGTCACGCGCATGGGCCCCCCGACACATTGGTGGAAAAGAACCCCAGGGTGCGGGTGCCCCCGCATTCTAAGAATAAGAATACGATTCTCTGCGCAGATCAATCGTCGCGTCGCATCCCGGCCGGAGCCCCCTGCAGAGTAGCCCTCGCACGAGCCGTTCCGGCAACTGTTGCGATGTTAGCCCTATCCAGGAAAGGTTGCCCAGAAAGGTCTCGACGCGGTTGCCCCAACAGGCTTAGTGCAAGGGGGTGTGTGGGTCAGGGAGCTCGTGGAAAGTTCCGAGTTTTTCGTAATCGGGTCTTGTAATCTTCGCAAGCGCTGCCCGATTAGGAAAGGAATTCCAGAGACACTGGCACGGTCGAAACTGAATCGTCGGAACGCGCGGAGAGGCTGAAGAAAAAGTAAGAATAAACAGCACGCTCGGTTGCCGAATCCTTCCGGGAAACGCTATCTTCACCATGTTGGCCAAGAAAGGGGGGGAGATGAGGAGGGGCTCGGGAGGACCGCCGCGAGACAGTCTGCGTTGTTTGACACGCCGTGCCATTCTACCTCACCCAGGCATGTACACTGTGGTTATTGGCCGTGAGTCCAGTGTGTGTCCTGTGAGCAACACGAGCTCCACTCGATTCATAGGATGGCCTGGCGGCATTGGGGCGGCAGATCCATTACCCTCCGGCTTGGCAGATTCCGGTACCGTGGATCACACAGCGTACCAATAGACGTCGAGATATCAAGCACATTGCCGGCCGGGGAAATCTTCTCCGGGAAAAGGCCAGGACGAGGCGCCCAGTCCGGTAATGCCTTGCACTATCTGCCGAGCCGATACTGCGTTCTGCCGTTGGCCCTCACCCTTAGGAGTATGCACCTCGATATTGCATGACGTGGGCAATCTACCACATGCGCAGGTAGCGAAGTGTAGTGAAGAGCTGAGAAATGCTCAAAACATGGCATTGGGCCGAGGCTTCCTGGACCGAGGCTTCCTGGGCCGAGATATCACCTCGAGGTTAACGGAGTCTAAGCTGGGGAAGTAGGGACGTCTAGAATATAGTACCTCATAGTATGACGGGAGTGCTAGGAAGAGCGAGATCAAGACGAGGACCTGGCGTAGGAATGCGCGCTCATACTACCCCGCATCTGGCATTGGTGAGGCTGTGTTAGAACCGAGGCCCAGGGGACCAAGACTATACGATTGGAATACTGAGTACGCGCGTACTTGGAAGCTAGAGCGATGGAAGTCCGAGAGGTGTGAGCTGAAAGGTCTGCGCCAAGAAAAAGTCCGATGATCAGCAATCTAGCAGCTTCTTGGGAACTAGGTTACCCGGATGGTCTTACTGTATAGTATTTGTCCTCTTTCAAGGCTCTGATAGGACACCGGCATTGTATATTTCACCGAGACCACCAGTTCACGGCATGGTCCACTTGCCAATGTTGAACCAGATCATACACTACAACGGCTACCTTAAATGCCCCTGAGCATATACATGGGTGATATCGAGGTGCAGGTTGTGTTTCTATCCGACGACCTCAATGTGCTGAGTATGGTGGCCAGAGGACGATGAAAGTAAGCCTGGCATAAGTACTTGGAACTATACCATTTCCTCATCAGTATTATGCGCACTTTCGAGTAATATTGGACGATATAACCCCCATTCCTTCCTGTAACAGCCTTGTGGGACACTCGGCTCTATGACAAAACCAGCGGTCCAGGTATAAAGGCTTTTATCCGATCTCTATACACGCGATTAACAGTCTTCGGAAGTAGCAAGGCTAGGTCACGAACGGTATCAGACATTTCGGTCGTACTCGATCCGAACAACGCCGACAATGTGCAAGTAAACCCGGTGTCGATAGCGGGTGACCATCGATGCCTACGCGAATGCCTGCCTACGTGGCCATCTCTCAAGGCTAGTACTCCGCAGTGACCCCATACCGGAGCGGCGAGATATTACTCTTGGCACTTACTTCAAAGAACTCCCCGCGAGAGTCGAGCCTATGAGACCTCCAGCGAGGATAGGACTCTCAGCTCCGGCGACTACCAATTGCACCACAGCCCCAATTCTAATGGCGCGGTGGACCTAGATATTAGGAAAAGGGGAAAGATGCTCGGCCGAGTCTTGAGATGCTGTGGGATGTTATAGGTCTCACACTAGGTCCATATCCGAGAACCCCGGTTCTTGCGATTGACCTCGTTCCAACCGAGATCCTTCACTTCCGTTAAAGCGTTCGTGACTCCGGCGGGTATCGGTTCCTGGGTTAATCTTCGCACTAGTTCGGGTTATAGATGTAACACATGGGGTTATTTTCCAGGTTGCTTGAGGGTATCTCGAGAGTCCATCATGTGTGGCTTAAGGTTTCCCCGTCAATGAAGCACCAATTCGCTCGCTTTTGAGTTCGGCGCATGTGTTTTGCTCTTACGAGAAGCCACCCTTGCTAATGCATCGTAATAAAAGTAAATTTGGTGTTTCCTCGGCCCGCAGGCTTGTGGGGGGAATATGAACGACGCGGGGTTTACATGTTGAGTTATTCTGGGGCCGTTTAAGCGCTAAGCCCTCTTCCCCGTGGGGCACATTCCTCGACACGACACTGGGAACAACACGACCTAGGCCTACGTATACCTAATCAGATGCATGATGATAGGCTATGGACCGATCGGTCGCGATCGAAGTGGCGTCACGTAAACCTGACGGTCCGCGGAGTTCCAGATCGCGACCATGTGCAAGCTGTCATGGTGACGTAGACACAGATCATGCCGCCCTCGGGCCAAGCCGACCTACCCGGCGACAAACGAACTAAAGCTGGAATAAAAGTCAATTCCAATCTCAATGTCGCCCTAACACTCCCAGGTCTCACCGTCTCACATCGCACAAAAAAAACCTTGATCCAACGTCATGGCGACACGCGCAATGAGGTCGTCCGATACATGGCTCGCCTACGAGCTGACCCACCCGGGCGCGACGCTCGAGGAGATCCAGAATGAGCCCGACTGGTCCGCCGGGCACAGCCACCGCGTCGGCTTCAAGACGGTGGATGACCGGCGGGCTGGGTATGTTACCGGAGGTCCAGATGATGAGGAGGCCGACGAGCGGATCGTCGAGGAGGCGCGGCGGAAGTTTGAGCTCCTTCGCGGGAAAGCGAAGAAGGGGGAGCTAATAAATTTCCGGGATGTCGTCAAGGGTATGACGGATTTCCACATGATTCACCCCGAGAGAAGGGCCATCGGGTGGAGGTACGTGCTGGAGTGCACCGAGGACGAGATCAAGTACGGGCAGGAGTGGCCCGCGAACGTAAAGAGGAAGCAGCGGATGGAGGAGGCGGATAAGGGCGGGAAGAAGGACGAGGAGGAAAAGAAGAAGGGGGAGCACGCGGAGAGGAAGGAGGCCATGGAGAAGCACGAGGAGAAAGTTCGGGAGGGGCCGCCGGATGAGGAGGGCCCGACGGACGGCGAGGAGGCCTTTGCGAGGAAGATCCGCGAGGAGACGGAGTACATTTTAAGCCTGAAAAACAATGACGGCCTCGGAAAGAGCCCGCAGGCGATCCCCCGCAAGGACATTACGATCGACCAGGTCGACCAGTACACCCCGGACCACTGGTTCCCCCGCGACCCGGACCTTATTCGCATCACGGGGCCCTACCCCATGAACGCCGAGGCCCCCCTCCGCGAGCTCTACGAGTCGGGCCTCATAACGCCCAACTACCTCCACTACGTCCGCAACCACGGGTCCGTCCCCTTTATCATCTGGGAGCTCCACGAGGTCGAGATCTCGCACGTGGGCAAGGTGACCACGTTGTCGATGCAGGACCTGCAGACGCAGTTTTCTGCCATCAACATCCCCGTCGCCGTGGCGTGCGACGGGAATAGGCGAAAGGAGATAAACCAGATCCGCACGTCCAAGGGGTTCGACTGGGGCGCCGGCGCCGTGGGGTGCTCGTACTGGCGGGGCGCGCTCATGCGGGACGTGCTACTGGCCGCGGGTGTTCCGGACCCGGCTGATCCAAAGTCCGACATGGCCGGGATGCGCTTTGTGAACTTTGAGGGCGCCGAGGACCTGTCGGAGGGAAAGTACGCGACGTGCATACCCATCGAATACGCCATGGACCCCAGTAACGACGTCATGCTGGCCTACCACGTGAACGACCTCCCCCTGCCGCCGGACCACGGCTTCCCCGTGCGCGTTATCGTCCCCGGCTTCGTGGGCGGGCGAAACGTAAAGTGGCTGCGAAAGATGTGGACCAGCGAGCACGAGAATGACTCTCACTACCACATCTGGGACAACAGGGTCCTCCCCAGCTTCGTCAAAGACAACACCGGCCCCGTCGCTGAGGCGCTGTTCAAGAACCCCAGCACCGCGTGCAACGAGCAGGCGCTAAACTCGGCCATCATGCGGCCCGAGCACGGCGAGACGGTCTCCCTCGAGGGCAAGGACCAGATGTATCGCGTACGAGGGTACGCCTACGGCAACGGGACCCCGATCGATCGCGTCGAGATCTCGATTGACGGCGGCGAGAGCTGGATCTACTGCTTCAGGCGGTACCCCGAGGCTCCCGTCCGTCACGGCAGGAAGTTCTGGACGTGGACGCTCTGGCACGCCGACGTCCGCGTCGCGGACCTGCTGGATCACAAGAGCATCATCGTGCGCTGCTTCGACGCCAGCAAGGCGATGCAGCCGGAGAGGCCGAGCTGGAATGTCATGGGCATGATGAACAACTGCTGGTACCGCCTCGAGGCCGACACCCTCCCGCCCGATGACAAGCACAGCGGGGTGAGGCTGCAGTTCAAGCACCCCGTCTCCCCTGGGGCGGGGAAGCCGAGTATCGAGGGGTGGATGAAGCCGAGCGTGGAGAACGAGATGGAGATGGCGAAGCAGGATCCTGGGGGCGGGGGCCCGGCGAAGAGGTTCACGAGAGAGGAGATTGAGAAGCACGATAACGAGGACGACTGTTGGATCGTGGTGGACGGCAAGGTATACGACGCCACGTCCGTGCTGTCGTGGCATCCAGGCGGCTCGGCGCCCATCATGGCGCACTCTGGCATGTTGCACCAGGAGACTTCGGACGAGTTTAGCAGTATCCACGATTCATACGCTCGTGGCAAGATGAACGGTAAGGACCTGGCCCTCGCCGTCCCCCTGACACCGGGCTAACATTGACCAGAATGCTTCCTCGGCGTGCTCAGCGAAAAAGCCGCAAAGTTCCTAGCCGAAGACGCAAAGCGCAAAGCCTCCGAAAAGGACAGCACCTCCGAGGCCGACAAGCACGTCGCGCTCCGCAAGGACAGGTGGACCTCCGTCAAGCTCATCAAGCGCGAGAAGGCCAGCTCCGACACCAGCGTCTACACTTTCGAGCTGCCCAACGACAAGAAGATCCTGGGCCTCGGGACGGGCCAGCACCTGCACGTAGGGTTCCATCTTTTTGACAGGATGCTTACACGACCGTATACCCCTACGCGGCCCTCGCTTCCGCCTGTCAACAAGTCGAAGCGGGACTCGGGGTATGAGGATAACGAGAATTTCCATGATGGGGACGGGACGTTCGATCTCACTGTCAAGACGTACTTCCCGAGCGAGGAACAGCCCGGTGGTGCGATGTCTAATATCCTTGACACGGTGCCTATAGGTGAGGAGGTGGATATCAAGGGACCCAGTGGCGAGATACTATACCACGGCAACGGGAACTTTAAAATCGAGGGCAAGGACCGGCACTTTGACCGCGTGTCCCTTGTGTTGGGCGGAACAGGCGTGACGCCGGGCTACTCTATCGTCGCGCGCATTGCCATGGAAGGAGGCGACGAGACCCAGCTCCGCATCATCGACGCGAACAACACCCAGGGCGACATCCTCATGCGCGAGCAACTAGAGGAATTCGAGCGGAGGAGTAACGGCGGGATAAAGGTCGTCAACGTTCTGAGCAAGCCGGACGAGAACTGGAAGGGGCTGACGGGGTTCGTGACGGAGGATATGATGCGGGAGCACCTCTTCGAGCCGTCCGAGGGGAGCGTGGCGCTGATGTGTGGGCCACCGGTCATGATCAACAAGGCGGTGCTGCCAGGGCTTAAGAGTGAGTTTCCACGGACCCGAGTTCTTGTGGAGTTTGCTAACGGGTTGCAGATATCGGATATACAGAGGGTGAGAATATGTTTGGCTTCTAAGGGACTGGATTGGCGGCCATGGCACGATCTGCGTGGTATCAAAGCTAACTCGAGGCGTCCACTGGTCATAACGTTCACTGGCCTCGCGTACATGGATGAACGGGGCAACATGCTTTACACAGAACTTGTGATACTACACTGTAACGGAGACTATGATAGATTATCAAACTTGAGCATTTAGAGTCCACAGCTCCGAGTCAGGCCGATGCGTCGTAACGTCCAACGTTCTCTGAATGTCGGAGTATCTCCTGACTGCCGTGGTTTCCGAAGGATATGCGACAGTTACCGTCTCTAAACACCGATTATAAAGGCTTCGTGTAGCTCGTGATGCCTCTATTTACGATTCGAAACCCTAGTTGAAAAACACAACCTATTGCAAACCTTATACCGCGCCCCTAACGCGGGGCCCCAGGTTGTGGTCCCGTGTCAGCCGGAATAGGTTAAGCTTTTTATATTGCGAGGAGGTAGGTGTAAGAAGATGGCGGTCACTTCAGAAATACAAAACCTACGCGTATGTGAATATTCCAACTCACATCCGGGTACAATATATAAGGCCCTTCTCCCCCTTACCATTCTATTCTTGCTCCTCACCTTGGATCCAATTCTTCTCAAGACAGACTGTGTCTTTCAACAAACTACAATATAGTCTGTACCATCAAGCTTTCCTTGTTTCCTCACCCGCGGACATATCATGGCCGCCACCCCCCAGATTGTCTGTCCTCTCCACCACAAATCAAGGTCCCCTCTTGTTGACACACTGATCCAGTTTACACACTGACTTTTGATTCTGACGCCCTCCAACCTTCTTCTCGTCTTTATACCTTGTCCTCTGGCCTCCGGACGACTCTATCCTCGGCGCTTCAAGCAAAATCTGCACTTTTCGACACACAGAGCCTCTCTACGAACCATATTCTCGCTATTACTCTCGGGAGTTTATCTGTTCTGAAGCCTCAGATATACATCATTATCGACTCCGCCAAACAGTCTGTAGTCAGGTCGGACCAAAGTCTTCTGTTACTCACACACTCAACTTTCACTTTACTCGCACACTTTGCTTTCTCCTTGCTCAATCTCCTGTAAATTCTCTACTCTCTCGAATCCTTCTCTTTGTTCTACGCTCTCTATTCGGCGCTTCCATACACGAGCCCCTGTTTCACGGCTACGAAGCGTTGGAAAGATCTCATACCAACACTTCAACATCAACATACCTACCGGCACAAGCGCTTTCAACATGTCTTCACCGTCATACCATCAAACTTCCAAGCCATCGGTCAGTACGATGTGCCATCTTTTGAAGCTCCCCGCGGAGCTTCGAAACATGATTTACCACTACGCACTCATCGACCCACCGTTCTGGGACAAGCGCCACAGTCCATTCTGCCACTACAGCGCCAAAACAGTCGACGACATCCCCGTGCCACCCGTTGCGCTCACAATGTGGCCAACAAAGCACCCCCTCCCCGCGTGCCCCTGCACCAGGCGGCAAGGCTTCAAGCTCCTCCGAACCTGCCGACAAATTCACACCGAGGCCTCCCCAATCTTCTGGTCCCACAACGCCTTCCTATTCAACGAGAGGGTCGACTTCATCACCTGCGTCGGCGGGACAATGTCCCCGGCCGACCGCAACTGGCTCACCCACGTCGTAGTGGTGGAGCCACAGAAGAGCCCCATCCACGAGGTGCGCACTCGCCGCGACATTAACGGCATGCTCAACGGCACCTCAGCTACCGACCTCTGGGAGGTTCTCCTTACATGCCGGGGCCTGCGCCGCGCGGACTTGGAGCCGGATTACTTTGACTTTCAGGGGCGGGAAATGAAGCGCATCCCGAGGAGACTGCCGAACCTGGTGTCGCTGAGGGCCTGCAGGCTGCATTATCGGACGTACATGGCTCCTTCGGAGGACGTCCCTGGTGTGCCGACGGGCTGGAGGGCGTCCCCTCGCGTGCCCGCCATTGTCTTCTATTCCACGGTGGAAATGAGGTTCCAGGACCTAGCGGGCATGACGCGCCGCGACGCAGACGAAGCGTCGCATGCCAGGACCCTGCAGTCCGTCTTCCTCTTCGGCGCTCGGCTCGGGCGGGCGATTAAGCACCGGATCGGAATCCCCTGGCCCACCGCGCCGTCCCTGGATACCGCCTACGACGGCATGGGCTCCGGATACCCCTACGACGAGGTGGAGCCCTACGTGGAGAGCCCCCTGTGCCTCCTCCACCTTGACGGGATGGGGTGCCAGGTCCGGATGATGGGCCTCCCCGAGACACAGTTCCAGCTGTGGGCGAGAGTGAATTCCATATCGGCGCACAGGCGCCTCAGGACCACGGGAACGGGCTACCCCGAGGCCATGGTCCACGAGCGCTTCTGGACCGGAATCGAACGACGCCGTCGTCTCTTCCGCAGGCTGCGCTGCGTGCTGGCCGTGCTAGGGTACCACGGCACCACGGCGCTCGTGCGCTGGGCGCACCGGTTCAGCGGGCGTGGAGGCGGGCGGCTTATCCTCATCACGGAGACGGCGCTCGCAGTTGCTGCGAGCTGGGTGCAGTCCGTCAACGCCTTGGGCGACCAGGAAGATGGGAATATCCTACCGGAGGGGGACAGGTGCATGAGGGTGTTGGACGGGTCGCTCACGATGGTTACTTGTTATATCCTGCGGTTTTTCATTGGGTGTGCTGGCGTGGAGGAAGGGGCTTAGTGGAAACTGTCTGTTGACGTGAATGGGCGTTTTGTGGGATATCGACGTGGGATTTTAGGTACCAGACGCGTTTATGATGGCTTTGAACGGGGCGTTTATCATGGTTACTTGCGATGTTTTTTGTGGGTTCTCGTTGGTGTTTTACGGTTGAGTGATGGGGTTTTCGTGGAACCAGGCGTCAATGCGAAGGGAATTTTCGTACAGTCCTAGACGGGATAGTCTAGACGGTGATTCTAATTTGGTTTTTTTCTTCATGTTTCTAGCCATTCCACGTCGACCTCTGGCCGCTTCCACCAGGTAGAGGGATCGTCAGAATCCACTCCCGCCTCTCCAACCCCGTGCTCGACACTCTCAACCCCTCGGATTTCCTTCAGGTTTGGCAGTCGCTCGGCCTTCTTCTCCATCAGCTCTGCCATCTGCTCATCCACATCTGGGAACTCGCCCTTCACGTATCCATAGAGGCATAGGTACTCCAGAGACGGCGGCAGGGCGTCGAGGAGGCGGAAGGGAGGGCTGGCGGCTAGTCTCATCGTGACGGTCCTGGCTTCATAGTCGATCTCGTCCCGGATAGGGCCCATGATGGCGTGTACGTTGATGCTTAGGTGCGTCAGGGAAGTAAAGCCTCCGAATGCCATGATCCTCCCGTCGTGGTCCGTGGGCCACTCGACGTCCCGGGGTCTTAGTGGTCCTTGGCTCACCGCATTGTCCATGTCAAAGTAGTTGTCCCGCAAGTCCCTCATACATACGTCTTCGACATCTTCATAACGCTCCTCGTCCCTCTCCCCGACCCACCCACACGGCCCCAGGTCTATGTCCAGGATCCGGAGCGTCTCCCTGTGCTGCTCGAGAGACCTGCCCAGCACGCCGACCTGAAAGACTGGAACCCACGCGTTGGAGTCCCACAGACCGCCGCCAATTGACACGGAGAGCTCCTCGAGACCGGTGGGGATGCGGACAATGGTCGCCAGCATCTGGTGTGATATCTCCACGTTCCTGAGGTGGATCTTCTTGATGCCGGCGGATGTCCTCAGCGGGAATATGTCCCGGCTGCCCTCGTAGTTCATCACACCGTCCATTCTGACGCTCGAGATTTGCGGTAGGCGGTGGAAGTAGCGGAACGTGTCCAGGAGCGGGAGCTCGTCGTAGGTTTCGGGCTCGTAGTCGATTCCCTCTATGTAGTGCTGCACGTGCCGCAGTTTCTGGAGTCCCGGCCGCGGAATCAGGCCGTAGTTGGATCTGAGGAGGTACTCCTCTAGAGGGCCGCCTCGGACTCCGGCCAGGTATAGCGTGGATATGTTCGGGCATAGCGACAAGAGGAGCGCCGCGGCTGTGCCTTGGTAATAGTCGTACAGCTCTTCATCTCTTTCTAGCCTTCCATCGTGACTGTCAACATATGTTGAAGTCGTTGCCGGCTTGACAGCTGGCTGGGATGATCTGGTTAGCCCCGTCTCCCTCCACCAGTCGAGCGCCTCCACCATCCCCCGTGTTGTCGCGGGGAGCATGCCGAGACCGTCGACGTAAGCACGGATGGATGCATGCTCACCTCCACTGACAGTGAACAGTTGGCGATTTGCGCCTGAGTCGTGGAGGGAGTGGATGTAGGTGTGGCGGCTCGACCGCACGGCAATTTCCTCCACCGTGTGTGTGAGCTCGGGCTTCTCCAGGTAGGCGGCAATCAGAGGATACGCAGTGTCGGCGTCTTCAAAGTTAATCATCCGAATTCGCCTTTACGGAATCGTAACGGAACGGTGGGCGGACATCATCCGGCTCCATCGTGAGTCCCGTCGTCTATACAAAGGGCACGGTCGGACGGCAGGAGCAATCAGGGTCCGCTGTATCCCAGAAAGGGCGCCTTGACCCCGTCTCGCCGTTGGTAACAGCATCGTGCTGTATTCGGTGCTTGCGGAGCACCGTGCCGTGGCCGACGTCGCCAGGGGAAGACAGTTCTGTGGGAGGAAAGGGACGGGAGATTGCACTGGTGTCGGAAACCGGAACTCAGCAAGCTCCGAACCCAACGGAGCGTCGCAACGCCCCACAAGCCGCGCACAATGCGGACAGGGACAGGGCCCATGTGTTGAGGTTCACTCGAGGTTAAATTGAAGCAGATATTCATCTATCTACCTTGGTAATCTACCCACTGCGCCACTGCGGTTGCGGTATACAGTCTGAGGAAACGGGTGCATATGAAACGATTGAAGGTGTGAATTACGGTATGTAAATAGCGGTAAGGCATGATAGGCTGGGAGGCCTATTGGAAGTGGAACGGAAAACGCGTCTAGGCCGTGGGCCACTCGCCGGCCCAGTTGAGAATGTTCCATCTAAACTAACACTCCGAGTTCGCCATCCCGACGTTGGTGATCGCTGAAAACAGATGCTAGTACCTCTACTCAAGCTACCGTAGCATCCATGCTCGTCGCATGACTCCTGATCAACGTCGTATATCGGCTTGGAAACTTGCCCAAGGTCTGGAGCTGTGTGCAAAGGTTCAAAATGACAGGGCAACAAACAGCACACGGCGGCGTTTGCATGTCCGTAGGGTCCAGGTCAACCAGACACAATTCCACCTAGGCCGGATAATACTCGCCGGCGTCATGTCAAAGTTAGCCGCGTGGCTCTTAGACCGGCTGTTACCCGGTCCCACAAAAAGCGGGGTATAGAACCCTCTCCTCGGTACCCCGTCTCAACGTCCTGATTATCCACGCTGTTCAGTTGATATATTTCAACTACAGGGCGTGGTTTGTAGGGCCCTTGTTCTATACAATTCTACTTGTATCGCGATATGTCTTTGTCTAACACGTATCTCTAATAGCTCGAGACTTTTGACATCACAGCCATCCTGACCGTTTCCCGTCCATTTATGTTGTCGGAATTCCGCGGCGTCCTCCAAGCGAATTGAACATCAAGGAATCCATGCCAATACGATAAACCGCATGTTAGTTCTCTTCATCTCAACGCCCGGCCCGTCAACCGGGTACCAGCACCGGGAATCGGACACCGGCTTCGATGGGGCCGGGTAACGGCCGGCCCCAGAATCGGGACACACGCTAACAGACCATATAAGCAGTCGTAGCCACCAACCACCAAGCCGTTGATACATCAGGTGAATAGTCACCAAGTTTCCAATAGCTGGCTCTCATACTCAGGTCACGTCCAAGAAACACCGGCTCAAATCCTTCGCCATCGCCATGTCCAAGCTCACCGACTACAGCGTCCTCACCTTCGACTGCTTCGGCACAATCATCGACTGGGAGTCCGGCGTCCTCACGGCCTTACAGACCCTCATCGACGCCAACAACGCCACGTTTTCCCGCGAGCACCTCTTAAACGTCTACCACGAGTGCGAGGCGGCGCAGCAGGTCAAGACGCCGGACCTCAACTATGACCAGCTCCTCGCGACTGTGCACCCCCAGGTCGCTGCAAAGCTGAACCTCAAAGCGCCAACGGCCGAGGAGAGCGCCGCGTTCGGCGCCTCGGTGGGCAGCTGGCCTGCGTTCCCGGACTCAGTCGACGCGCTCCACAGGCTGTCGAAGCATTTCAAACTCGTCATCCTCTCCAACGTCGACCGCACCTCCTTCTCAAAGACGACCTCCGGTCCCCTGAACGGCGTGCCCTTCGACCTCATCATCACGGCGCAGGACGTGGGCAGCTATAAGCCCGACCTGCGCAACTTTGAGTACATGCTCTGCGAGGTAAAGGAAAGGTTCGGGGCGGAGAAGGGGGAGGTCATCCAGACGGCTCAGAGCCAGTTCCATGATCATCACCCCGCGAGAAAGATGGGGATTAAGTCGAGTTGGATTGTGAGGCCTGGGGCTGTGATGGGGAATAGGGGCGAGGAGGTTTACGATTGGAAGTTTGATACTCTTGGGGAGATGGCTGATGCGTTCGATACCGAGACGAAGGGGGCGTAAAGGCTGGGGCGATTACCGGGTTTATGGTCTGGGGTGGTTGGCCAGCTAGTGGTAACCATCTGATATAATCATAGCTTTGATATTCCGTGTTCATACTCCGTTCTACCTAGGTTGGCTACATTCCCTCGTAAGACGGTCCTTTTCCAAGACTCTTTGTTCTTCATATCACTGCTCCCAAGGAGCTGACAATGAAGGTATTGCCCACATGTACTGCTGATCCCATAATGTAATTATGACACCCTTCCCCTCCCGTAGTGTCTATCGACTCCCGTCCACAACGACCTTGGCATAGCCGCCAGTGACAAGAAATCGGAGTTTCGCCTATCGGCGAAGACGGATACGGCCTCGGTTTAGGAAAGTCTCATGCCTAATCTCAAAATGAGCCCGTAGTGACATTGCTATCCTGTTTCGTCTTTTTTTCTATAAGTCACCTCCCCCTAATATCCATCTTGACCTCGCTTGCCTCTCCACTCACGCAGCGATAGCCTTCCGGAACGAGTTCGTCTCGTGCCCCTGGCGAACCTTGGCAATTGGAGTAAGATACGCCTCGGCGTCCTCCGCACTAGCCTGCACCCGGCGGACGTACGACTGCGCGACCTTGAGCCACAGCGCCCTCTCAACCTTGCTCGCGCTAGACCCAACCCATACCCAGATAGTCTTGCCCTCGTCGTCCAGGATAAACACGTCATCGCCGTCGAGATCCCGCGGCGAGATCCCCGAGCCCTCCTTGACCGGCTGGAAAGTGAGCTCCCCGGACGCGTCGGACAGGCGGAACAGCCTGCGGGGCCTCTTATGCTCCGGCTGCCTCCGCGACGACGCGATGACGGGCCTCGCCCGCGAAAGTGTAGGCCTCGCCACATCGTCGCCAGCCCCCAGCATCTTGACAACCAGCCACGACCGGCTCTCGGTCTGCGAAAGCACCTCGACGTCGACGTGTTTCGCCTGCGTCATGTCGTGCACCACCTGCGCCGCCTTGGCCTTCTCCATAGGACTGCACTTTCCCCCCTGCCACACCCAGATCTTGTTCCCCGCGTCGAGCACGAATACGTCCCCCTCGTCCAGGCTCTCCCAGGTGGGCTCCACCTCGAACACCACGACGGCGCCCTGACCCGCGGGCCGGAACACCCGCAGCAGCGTCCGGATTCCTTCCTTCTCGCGCTCCGCGCTCGTCTCGCCCGCCTCGACGTGCCGGAAGCCCGAGGCCACGCCGCCGGCGCGGACCGTCAGGCGGGGGAAGAGCGCGAGGAAGTCGTCCGAGGGAGCCTGCTGCAGCTCGCGACGCTGCGTGGCTGCGCCGCCTAGGAACTCGTCTAGCTCGACCGTCTTGTACGCCGCGGTCCCCGCCTCGTCCTGCGTCGTCTTGGAGCCGAGCCAGAAGAAGATTTCGTGACCGAGCTGTGCCTCCTCGTCATCCTCACTGCTGTTGTCGGTCTTGACGGACCACGAGTGCAGCACAATGTAGCTGTCCCCGTCATAGAACTCGCCGTTCTTATGGGCGGGCTGCGGGACGACGGTAAAGTCTTCGATCCGCCAGACCAGCACGCCAGGCTGCTTGCCTACGCGGCCATCGTTCCAGGCGGGCTCCGTGGCGGCGGAGTTGTACTTTACTTGGTGGTCGAGGTCGCTGCCGATGAGCTCGACGTTGCTGTCCTTAATGTCGTACTCCTTTGGTTGGACCAGTGCATCGTGGGGCGCCATGATGTAATATAAACCTTGGCCCAAATTTTCGTTATCTTCTCTGGTTTTCTCGGGGTTGTCTCTCACGTGAGTCGGGGTGATGGATTAGGGCGAAAATGAAGATCGAAGACGACACGATGAATGTTTCCGGGGAAGGAGGGAGCTCTCTCTGCTTACGACGCGCTGGTGGGGGACGAGTGGCGGAAGTGGCGGGGTAGTTCAGCTGGCGCGTTTCATAGGTGCCCAGGTGCCGCTGGCTGCTGACAGCGGGCAGATAAAGACTGAGAAGTGAAATATGGGGATCTTGCCTTTGCTTTTGGGTTATTCAGCAGTAGTAACCTCGGTTCTACAAGATACGAGGCGAAGAGTCTGGAAGTACTAGCGCCTCTGCGACCCGCAAGGCCAAACAACGGCGTCAGGGGGTACCGAGTACTCGAGCCATTGTGGAGCATCGCGGTGGAATACGGAGTATCCCAAGGTCCGCCATTACCGCGGGGTGACTGTCCTGGCTCCCGGATTGACTATGTAGCTTCTATAGCACCGAAGCATGAAGGTCGAATGCCTGCACGTGGTATACAAGTCGTTGTGGACGATGGAATAGGTTATTCATCGGCTTACCTCGCAGAAAATCGGCACACGGCGCCCAACGATTTCAGACGAGTGACCACACGCCGCTCTGCGTACCTATGGCTACCTTATAGGGCTGCGGGCGAAAAGAGTGTACAACAAGTCACGTGGTCGGTTAGCTCAGTTGGTTAGAGCGTGGTACTAATAAGTCATACGACTTATCAAGTAAATGCCAAGGTCATGAGTTCGACCCTCATACTGACCAGCCATTTCTTTTTGCCTCGCTTTCTCTTGTTTTTTTTTTGGGGTTTTTTTTTTTTTGGTTTGCCGCCCTGAATCAGACACAATAATTAGGTGTTCAGAACTAGGTATCCCATCGGCACCTCGCACATATCCTAATCAGTGAAGTGCCCGCGACATCGTGTCCCCTCGGCACTGGTTCGCCGGTAAGGCGGGGGACATATGTACCCCGCATGATTTCCTCCGCAACGTCACTCAGTCGGCAATGCGAGGAGCGGGGCCTGTCGTACCTGCACGGCGCATTCAACTCAACGATGAGTCAGGTTGATGAACCTTTCTACTATAAGAACCCTCATCGTGGCCCTACCGGCATCACTTCATGTAGAGGTGAACGCATAGGAAAGCTATCTTAGCGACGCTTTTGATAGGACCTAGTCGTCACCAGATACCCAAACCTAGCAAGGAACCACATAACAGACAGTCCAACAAGATGCAGGCCGCCATTGATACCGCGCTCGCACGATTCGCGGAGCGGCATCCGGAGTCTAAGAAGCTCCATGAAAACGCCCAACGGAGCCTCCCGGGAGGAAACACGAGGACGTTGCTGCACACGGCGCCCTTTCCGATTAGCATGCGCAAGGGGGAGGACTACAAGCTCTTCGACGAGGATGGGAACGAGTAAGTGCCGAGAGATGAAAAGCCGCCGACTAACGGGCATCCATCTAGAACCAGAAGCTAATGAAACACCCAGGTACTGCGACCTGACTAGCGAGATGACGGCAGGCCTCTACGGCCACTCCCACCCGCGCCTCCAGCAAGCCCTCACATCCGCCATTCACGATATTGGGCTGAGCCTCGGCGCAACCAACGTCCACGAGCAGCGCTTCGCCTCGCTCCTCTGCAGCCGCTTCGGCCTCGACCGCGTGCGCTTCACAAACTCCGGCACCGAGGCGAACCTGCATTGCCTCGCCGCAGCGCGGAAGTTCACCGGCCGTCGCAAGGTCGTGGTGTTCCGCGGGGGGTATCATGGGAGTGTGCTGTCGTTTGCGAACGGTATTGCAGCTAATAATGTCGATCCGGGAGATTGGATCGTTGTGCAGTACAACGATGTTTCAGGCCTAGAACGGGCGTTTGATGCTGGTGAGGAGATTGCTGCGGTGCTGGTCGAGGGTATTCAGGGGGCGGCGGGGTTCATCCCCGGCTCCCCGGAGTTCCTGCGGGCTATCCGAGATTTGACTACAAAGGTATGGAGGTTGGAAGAGTACTCGGATATAACGGATTGGCTAACTAGCGTGGCACTCGTAGCACGGAGCCCTGTTCATCCTCGACGAGGTCATGACTTCCAGACTAGCCCCCGGAGGCTTGAAGAGCCTGCTCGACGCCAAACCCGACATGGTCACCCTCGGCAAATACCTCGGCGGCGGGATGCCATTCGGTGCCTTTGGCGGTCTAGAGTCCGTCATGAGCGTCTACGACCCGCGCGTCTCCGGCTCCCTCGCCCACTCCGGCACCTTCCAGAACAATACAATGATGCTCCACGCCGGGTTCGTCGGTCTCTCGGAGGTCTACACCCCGGACGCGGTCGATGCGCTTAACGCGCGGGGGGACGCCCTGCGAGAGCGGCTCCAGGGTTGCTTCCAGGGAACCAAGCTCTGCGTGACGGGGCGCGGCTCGCTGATGTGTATCCACGCCACGAAGGGCGGGCTCCGACCGGAGCAGGTTACATGTATGAACGATATACAGGCGGTGGGGGATGGGGATCTGAAGACGCTGTTCTGGCTAGAGATGCTGGATGCCGGGTTTTGGATGCCCGCTCGCGGGAGTGTGGCGCTCAATTTGCAGACCCCGGTGGAGGCTTTGGATGGATTTGTCCAGGCGGTTATTAAGTTCTGTGACAAGCATAAGGACCTTGTGGTTGTGTAAATGGAGGTTTAGGTAACTTGGATGCCAGTGGATGTCACTTGTCCTCCGGCGATCTCACCTTACAATCTACGTGGGACTTTAGACATGCTTTGGCGTACGTTGCGCGGGAATTCGTGATTGACGTGTACAATAGACGAGCCATGCGCGGCGATCGGGTCTTCGCTGCAGGAATACACTCCGGCTCATTTCCAAAACATACGGACTGCAATAACTGTCTATGGCTTCGGTTTATATACACATTTTTCTCGAAGGAGACTCTCAACATTGGCGTCGTGACTCGGCAGCACCACCACGTCTGTCTGACGGGCAAATTCCTTGATAAGCCTCAGACTCTGCAGAGCCGTCATCGGATCGTCGTTGATCCCATCCGGCTCCTCCTTGTCCAGCAGATCCACGCCATAGGTCGCATCCCCTGGTAAGAAATACGTCGTCCGGGTCCCGTCGTCGTTGTCCCCGTACACGACGAGTGAGATGTGGCCCGGGACATGGCCGGGTGTATGCACGGCCACCACTTTTCCGTCGGCGGATATCTTTCCGGACTGCTTCCAGGGACCGAGGGGTTCGTCCGTAAATTCGATCATCTTTGGGTTGAAGTCCTCGGGCCAGTGTTGCGGAGCGCATCCTTGCAGCGTAGCCTGGAAGTAGTTGTTGCCAAAGACCTTCCAGTGCTCTCGACTCACGTACACGGGGACATTTGGCGCTGCCTTCGCCAGGTCGTGGAGTCCGCCCGCGTGGTCGCCGTGCAGGTGGCTCAGCACGATAGCCTGCAAGCTCTTTGGGTCCACCCCGCGCGCCGATAGCTGGCTCACGATCCCGTCCTCAGGCGCGATCGTGACGTGACTGACCATCCATGACGGGCTCCACGAGGGCAAGTACCCCGGGTCGTTGCACCTAGGCGACTCCCCCGTGTCAAAGAGGATCGTGCCGTCTGGGTGCGATATGAGGAATACGCCGACAGGGAGAAGTTCAGACCACTGGCGGTCGGTGAAGGCCCGGAGGCGGCGGATGGCGACAAATTGGTCGGTGTAGCCGGTTGTCGGCTGGCTCCTCATTGACGGTCGGATCTTGACGGTGCCGGTCGAGATGAAGGTCAAACTGACACCCGAGCGAGCGATTTCCTCCATCTTCCGTATGTGAGTTTGAAGCGCGCTCTGTAGGTTAGTTCGTGGGGCCCGAAACGTGCTGCGATGCTTTGCTAAGTTGTCTCGAGGTTTTCATTGCGCGTGTTTTTTCGTCATTCGTTTCGCGCCGACCGGAGGATAAGTCCCGCTAAAGCCAAAATGCTACTGTACACTAACACTGACCCTCGGTACACCGGGACGACAAAGATAAAGGCGGAATTCCGCCGGGCACGAGCGCCTTCGGGCGAATTGTCGGTCCGAAGGAGTTTTCACTTCACATGCCACTGTTAATCGGATAGAGGCCTTAACGCTAACTTGATAGCAATAATAAAACCGTCCATCATGGACGTGGGTAGGCAAAAAAACCCGATATAGAACTCTAGTCACTTCGTTGATGGCTGCACATCGACATCTCGAGTAATAATGACGTCACCGTCATATACGGGTCCTCGAACAACTCGAACAGCTCTGTTCGGCATTATCAACTCGTGAACTAGCTCAATATTCCAACATCATATTCAAAGTTATCACACAATAGACACTATGGCTCAGTCAAACATCCTCCGACCTCTCTCGTCACTCCGCATCTCAAAGCACCAGATACCTGCTCATGGGCTGACTCCCAACACCTCGCTGCAAGAAAAGCCGCTCCTCATCTACCATTCTGCCTTCGAGCCCGCTCGCTGCTCTGTGTCAACAATCGAATCGCACATTTCTTCCGTCGGGGCGGTAACGCCACAGTGGCAGTACTCAATGTACCCAACCACGCACTTCCACAGCAACACCCACGAGGTGCTCTGTGTCAGTGGCGGGAAGGCCAGGCTGTGCTTCGGAGGCGAAGACAACGAGGGTCGGGTTGAGCCCGTGGTGGAAAAGGGGGACGTGATGATCGTCCCGGCGGGGGTGGGGCACCGGTTGCTGCAGGATCTTTCGAGCGGGTTTGAGATGGTGGGGTGCTATCCGCCTGGGAAGCAGTGGGATATGTGCTATGGGCGGGAGGGAGAAGAGAGCAGGGTAGATAAAATCAAGGACCTGAAGTGGTTCGAGAAGGATCCTATATATGGAGAGCAGGGACCATGCCTGAATGTCTAGTATCGTCCATGGATGAAAGGGATGGTACAAAGGTAGCGCGGCTGGAACTATGTGTTGGCTTGGCTTGGCGTCTGCTCCGGAAGTCCCGGTATGTAACTATCACGCGCAGTATCGGAACTTATGGGTGAAGCCTTCACTACACATTCCTGTTATAGCGGGACAGCTTTCGTATCGGGCTCATCAGTCTACCTTGTGTCCCTGTTGATATGGGCATCATGTACCCCGACCACTCTTTCTACCTGTTTTGGGCTTAGACACCGCTTCCCTCTATCAGCCTGGCTCAAGCTTCCGCGCCGTATGCCTTCCCGACATTCAGGAATTGTTTGCGGGATACGACATCCTTGCGCGGCTCATCCCCGCCCGATCGAGAAACGATGACTAGTGGCGAGGTTTCTGGATGACCGGGCCCACGATGACCTAAATGGGCAAATTAACATCAACCGCTTCTCCATCTCAAAGGAGAACCTGCAGGACGCATGCGACGCCGGGGAGACGTACAGGCCCCACATGACGGTGGTCTACACCACAAGCAGCGCAGTGGCCTACTTTCGTACCTATCGGAGGCTAAATCGATGTTCGAGGGTAGAGTACGAGAACACAATGCCGAGTCTTGTGATGCAAGGTGGGATGGGTGTTTGGCGGGGATACGAAGGGGCATGGCGGCGATAATACTAGAGTTAACATTTATCTTTGATAGGGCGTTATTGACGTTCACCATACTCAGCTTGGGCCCCGACGCGGATATTGTCACTATCATTGTACTTCTCTTATCTAAACATTAATCCAAACCCCCTTCCTGAGTGTCCCCTGCCTATTTTGCGTTGAATTGCCGCAAGGTTCTGAGAGACTGCGGCGCCAACCGTGCTAGCAAAGGCAATAATTTCTATCCCACCGAACTGGGGTACTCACGGGATGTAAGCGATGTCCTACATCTATTGTGGGACAAGATGCACCTTCTCACATACCACTGTCGTCCTATAGATCTCGGGCATAACCTGCGCGCTAACAGCCTCGAAAATTCATTGGCAGCTTGCCCCCACGTTCCGGCGCCTCCTGAAACGAGCCATTATCAATGTACTCCCCATAGAGTGAGAGCGGGGGCTTTAACTGCATTAAAGTTACGTGTAGTGGATGTGCTTAGATGTCTTTGAGCGCCAAAGGCGGCTCGGGCCAGTAAAGAAGCGCCCTTGGAGAAAAGTCGGCCTGGTCATCAGAACGGAGGTGGTGTTGGGCTTGTGTAACCGCCCGGGTTGTGGGGCCGATGCATATGCGGCCCAGGAAGAGGCCATGCGGGCCAGCCCGAACCGTCGCCGGTGACCAAAGACAGGGGTCGAAGAAAGATAGCGTGTAGACTCGTGTGCGGTTTCGACTGAATTAATGTAGACGAAAGACTGGCGGATAAACCATCGTACCAACGAACATGAAACGCATTGGCGCTTAAATGAGGGCCTCCCTGTCCTCCAGGTGTATCACTGGGGGCGCGCATTTTATAGATAAAGGGTGGCTTCACTCCGTGGGAGGTCCCTGCCTCCATCGTTGCTTCTACTTCCCCCCCGACTCCTGGCTAATACCTCGCCCATATTCATTGTATCCATCTCGAGCTTCTAGCGAGCGCCGGCGTTCGCACTCTCTTGTCTTGCACTCTTTCCTCTCTTGGCATTGATTAGCCGCACCCAATCCATGTCCATAATATTCAATATTTTCGACCCGACCTAGTGACATAACTCGCACTCCTCTGACCATGAGGCTCCTCGACGTCGGCACCCTTGAAGTTGGCGAGTTTTTCGAGGACGACATCCCAGAGTATGCCGCCCTTTCACATACATGGGGATCCGAGGAAGCGAGCCTACAGCAATGGACTCGACATCCCAACCCCGCGGAATCCACAAAGCGCGGCTTCCTAAAGGTTCTGTCAGTTTGCAGGCTAGCTCAACGTGAAGGTTTCCAATACCTCTGGGTCGATACTGTCTGCATCGACAAGACGAGCTCGGAGCATGTGACAGAGGCGATCAACAGCATGTTCCAGTGGTACCGCGAGGCCAAAGTCTGCTATGCCTACCTAGAAGACGTCGAACACCAGCCAAAAGCCAGGCAGATCGACCAGCTACGCACCTGTCGATGGTTTACCCGGGGCTGGACCGTCCAGGAACTGCTCGCGCCCAAAACCGTCAAGTTTTACGATCACAACTGGTCAATGATCGGAACGAAGATTGCATTGGTGAAAGATATTGCCGATATCACATCGATAGATGAGAAGGTGCTTCTTGATAGCAGCGAAGTTACGCGGCAGAGCATTGCGCAGCGTATGTCGTGGTTCGCTAGAAGAAAGACAACCCGGAAAGAGGACATTGCCTATTGCATGATGGGCATCTTTGATGTAAACATGCTGGCAATGTACGGGGAGGGCAACAAGGCGTTTATCCGCCTGCAGGAGGGGATCATAAACACAGTGAACGACCACACAATATTTTGCTGGACTTGGCCTGAAGACACGCCCCGACCAGCCTGGTTGCCGGTCCTCGCACCTAGCCCCGCCGCCTTTCGACATTCTCGGGCTTACATACCCGACCGCAAGCGCCAGCGGGAGAACATGTACGGATACAGCGTAACCAACAATCTCGCCATCCAAATGCCCCTTCAAATCGCAGTGTCCTCTGGGGTGAGCTGCTTTGCCCTGTTGGACGTGCGGCGCTCTGACAATCCTTCGGAGCATGCTGTGGCGATCCCGTTGGTAAGACTGGCCCCCCGGCCGTCCTGGTCAACGAGGCCCGAGCCTGTATGGCGAGCAGAATATCCCGCTAGCCCCGTGCTCCTTCCGCCATCATGGGAATCAGCGCCGCGGGACTTGTCCCTTGCTCGGCCTGGCTTAGAGCCCATTGGTAGCGATCTGGAGCACGGGGGATCATTCACCGCACATGAGGGTTGGCCAAAGCAAAGGGTGTCTCCCTTCGCTGCCATAGTCCTGCAGCGCGTCGGCCCAAATGGTGGGGAACAAATAGCACGTCTCGCACGAGCAAGCCAGTCCTGCGGCCCCCTTCTCTTCCTCAAACCGACAAGGTCACCGAGAGTCTGGTACCAGAGCGTCGAAGTCAGCAAGAGAAACGGCGCCTATCTAGTGAACCTAGCAGTGTGGCTCCGCCCCGGCGGAGCGTCGTGGCACGCTGGTCTCGATCCCATTGAGCCAGATGCGCCCGTCTCCGTGATTGAGCGACAGGTTGCGGGTTGGGGCAGCAAGGTTGAGTTCAGGGTTCCCGGGGAGGGAATAGATGGTATAGCTTGCTTTGAGTTTGCAGAGGACGGCATGGAGCTGGTACTGGATGAGCTTGTTTCAGTCGACGATCTGGTAGTTCGGCCAGCTTCTTTCAATGTATACTTGCCCCAACGCAGGGCGTTAGCAACATAGGTCGGGGATGTTGGTAACCCCCTTGAGTGGCACATACATAGTACAACATTCCGTTAGTATTAGTAATATTCTATCATATTTGGATTTATAACAAGACAAAATATGTAACTTCGATATCTCTTGAGAAACGGGATGACAAATATTTGGGAACGCGGCGACAAGTGGCGATAGCTGCACACAGGCTCGCCGCTGAATGTGGACGTTGCTGTCCGTGTAACAAAAATCAAAGCCACACCGCTTGCTACCGGAAGGTTTCGTCGTACTATTTGACTAAAATTTCATAGCAGAATTCTATATAATCTCTGAGTTTCACAGAGTAGACCAAAGTTGCGTGTGGTGGCCCGAAACAAAGGAACCCTTAATCGCAAATCATCAGGTACTTCCAACAGGAAGATGTTTTTGCTGCTCTTTAAATGAGGCAAAATTAACCTCAAAGCCTTTTGAAGGACTCCTCGAGAGTGTCTAACAGGGCTGCCGACCGTTCCCGAATGCGTCCTTTGACACGGCAGACATGGAGTCGGCACCAGCCTTCTGACTGGTTGGGGACGATGCTAGTGATACCCCTGTAGGCTAGCCACTTTAATCCCCTACAACCTTACTCTTTTCTACGATAGTCGCGTTGGACATTATCCAGCTTTCATACAGAGAGCAAGGGTCAAGGACAGAGAGAAACGTCGAGGCGTAAAAATATATTCTTGGCAACCTGTTCAACCACCCAACCTCACTTCTTCTTCGCCTTCGTCTTATCTATTACGTCCACCCACTTAGCGTCAATCCCCCTCCTAGGCAGGACATCCCCGATGAGCATTTTCCGCTGGTCTCCCTGAACGACAACCTCCATCAGACCAGCCTTGGACGCGCTGGCCTGTCCCACGCTCGCCGACCCGGCACACTTCTTCTGCAGCTCGGGCGCAAGGAGCTGCGGGTCGACAAAGAACGGCTCGAGATTGGCGATCTTGGTGACGACTTTGCTGCCCGTCCGCTTCTCGATTGTGAGGTGGACGTGGGGCGGGGGGCCTGCTTTGGGCTTCTGCTCAGACGCGGCTTGGTCGCGCACGACCATGTGGTAGGGTTGGCAGAGATGGAAATCATCCAGCACACGTCTCTGTAGCGCGCCTCTGGAGATGCGTCCCGCTGCTAGAATGTTGTTGTCGTCTTGGCTCGGTTTGGACCCCAGGATGTTGTTGGCCAGGAAGGGATCGAGCGTTACAATTGAGCTTCCTTTCCCTCCTACCTCCGGGTGTTCATCGATGTAAGACTTTAAAGCAGCCGAGATTTGCTGTGCGGTGTAAAACTCCGTTTTGGAAGGGAGGAGTGTCGGTACCAGCTTCGGAGACGCGCGATAGACGATCTGGATCGTGAGCTTCTGTCCTATAGACGGATCACGAGATGGCAAGGGGTGTTCTCCGTTGTTAGCCCCTCCCGTGGCGGTCATCTCAGGCCTTGGCAACTTGTAGGGTGTGAATCCTACAACTTGCTGGTTGTCAAAGTTAATGTCGAGAATGACGGTCTCTCCGCCGCTTCGGTCCTTGGATTTCACCAAGTTGATTTTTTCCAAATGTTTGATGAACTTCTTTAGGGTTTTCCACGAAGTCTTCTTGATGGTGTAGTATTGATGATTCTGAGACCGGAGGTAGGGCTGGATCATTCTTGACATGAGATATAACGGCAGAATTGGCAGGTCGAATCCAAAGTTGGGTCCGGGGTTGTTCGCTTTCGCCTTGTGAATTGAGTAGAGGAAGGCTTTCTGGAAGGCCTCGTCAACCTCTTCTGTCGATGGCTCCCGCTCTTCTTCACCTGCATCGGCCTCGTCGGCCGTCGTTTCGTGCCCCTTGGGCCTGCTAACGTTCGACGAAGCCTCCCCCTCGTCGCCCAAAGACAGCTGTTCAACCCCCGCAGATAAAGGCGCCGTCAATCCCGCCCAGCCCTCTAAGCTGTCCGGTGGCTCTTGACCTCCACTGCCGAGTGCTCTCCAGCGCCAGCATTCGTCTCCCGCCCAGTGGAGGGCCTTGACTGCGACGCCCTTCTGCCCCCGGACATTTTCTGGGAGATTCGCCACGTCTATTTGACAGGATCCAATCCACAGCGGTACCGTATCGTTTCGTGTGCCGGCGACGGCAACGATTGAGCCTACGCCTGCCCGCGAGTCCCACTTGGCATTCGGCGCCTTCACCAAGCCAGGGATCATCAAGTCTGCGCCGTGCCTGAGATTTCCCTCGACGACAGGTTCAGGGGTATGGAGAAGGGGGACAATACCCGGGGTATGCCAGAGCGTATAGACGGTCGGTATCAGCCTGGGGTCCGTCTTGGACTGGAACCAGAGTATCCTCTTATCTTGGCCTGGGTGCGCGCCAATGTAGACGGTGCCGCCCACTAGAGTCGAATCCGGCCCGGAAGAGGTAGTGAAGCGGGCGGAGGAGGTGGACTCTGGTAAAAGGGAGTTGCGAAGTGACGATAGCGTCGGCTGTGCGCCTGATGATGACGTATCATTTCCGGCGTCGGGGACAGTGATTTGGTAGTCGCGTATGATCTGGTCCGCTAGTTTCCGACGGTCCGAAGACCGCAGCGGCACCTGATTCTTGATGTCGGGGTGTTTCTTGAACATGTCGAAGCGCCGATGTTGGAATGAAGCCAAGTATCGGCGTGTCTCTCTGCTTGTTGTTTAGCGTCCGCTGGAGATGTAACTTTTCGCGAAGGCGGGGCAGCATTTACCCCGCGGCGGAACCTGCGTGGTAGCAAGGTTTATGTCATCGTGGGTTGATACGGCGGCAGGCAGGCGAGAAGTCAGACACGCCCCACTTTTCGCGCAACGCCCTTTCAGGCCACCTTTGTTAAGGAACTCTTTGTATTTACTAGCAGCTCCTTAACATCTCAAGGCCCCCGCCTGTCGGGCAGGCAGCAATCCGATAGTCGACCGCTAATTTAATCCCCCATCGCCAATGTCCTTACCCACGCCAGCACCAAATTCCAACAGATAATCATACCAACGCTTCCGGCTCCTTGCCATATCTTGACTGAGGCTGAAGAGCGTCCATGCCTTTTTCTTTGCAGTCTCAGCGCGCTGGAGAAAGTCGTCATAGCCGCGGCTGCCTCCATCGATCCAAACTGTCTTATCCCCGTAGAAGTCCCTTTGTCGGTAAGGGTGGAGGTAGGCCTCGTGGAGAGCTAACCAGACCTTGTAGGCGTGGTCGAAATTGTACCCGAACTCCCAGGACGCCCAGTCTCGTTTCAATGTGTCATCGATCGCCGTTTGAGCGACGCCGAACTCTTTGGAATCATCTTTTCGCGATGTGCCTTCGACGAGATTCTTAAGCGAAGAGTAGAGTGACTTTTGGGTGTTGAGCTCGGACACCAGCGCTTGTACGGCAGAGACATATTTTTTGGCGGTTTCCTCGTCGACAAAGTCATCGGCCTTGCCGTCCATGTAGTTCTTCGACGTGCTCGCTCCTTGGCCCATGGCTTTGTCGGGGAGATCAATATCTGTATACCGGGGGCAGAGAAGTAATAGCGATGTAATGTGTCTCTTGCACAGGAAAGCGGAAGAACGACAGCATTTACAGGACCGAACTTCGGAATTTATAGATTTTGATCTCGGACACTGGTCACAGACTCGTTATTTGCGCACCTCTTGGTTAAAAGAGAGTGTCAGTAGGGTTCAAATACCACATGCAATTAGTTAATAGACCTGCCAATAAATTTGGCGCTATCTGGTTCAGCTACGCCTTCTCCGACGCGCGAGGGCAGTTCCAGCCAATCAGATCCAGCCGCGGTGTCATTGTCGACCAAAAGGGGACACCTCGCGGCAGCTGAAGAGAGGTAGATGATCTTGTGAGTCCTAAAGGCGGATGGATGACCTTCGGATCAAACACGAAGGGTGTATAGCCGCCTTACGTCACGTCTCTTCCATGTGGTCTCAGCGCGAATCTATGTGATGCCTGTGGCTGGCGTAGAGGACTTCGATTCAGGGGTATGAAGCTGAGAAGGGCCCATAGACATGGTTTTATTCTGTTCATTGGCCATAGACCCGTCCCACTCCACCTTAACTTGGTGTTCCTTGACATAATGGCTGCTCTCTAGGTCCTCTAAAGGACCTGAAGGATCGGGAGGCCCCGACATCATTTCCCCCCCGTCTCTACAAAAATCAACACCTCCGTGTACGAGGTCTCGGATATGTGCACTACGGTATCAGCCACCGCGAACACGAGCTACCTCAAGTTGATTATCGAGAAGGCCTATACTGTCATGAGCCTAATCGTGGAGATGGGCCATTTCACGCCCGGGGAGAGGATCTAGCCTTATACTTGTTCGCGTACCTAAGTAAGTACAGCAAACGAGTGCGGGTAATAAACAAGGGTATAGTTCCTATCAGCTTCATCGTCGACCTCGGGCTCGATGGGTACACCTCGGTGACGCGCTCGGACATGCAGCAGTTTAACAGGTTTATAAGAGAACGACTCTACGGGAATGACGTTACACATGATCTTTTCCAAAACATCGCATCATACACCTCCTACGCACCCTTCCCCTGCCCCTTGATATCCGCCACCATCGCCGCCGTAACCTCCTTCGTCGTCGCCTTCCCACCCAGGTCCCCCGTCATGACCCCCGACGCGCAAACCCGCTCGACAGACTTCATCAGCTGGTCCGCGGCGTCCTTCTCGCCCAGCCACGCCAGCATCTCGGCCGCCGACCAGAATGTCGCGACGGGGTTCGCGATGCCCTTGCCCGTGATATCAAAGGCGGAGCCGTGGATGGGCTCGAACATGGAGGGGTTCTCGCGGCTGGGGTCGAGGTTGCTCGTGGGCGCGATGCCGATGGAGCCGGCCAGGGCAGCGGCAAGATCCGAGAGGATGTCGGCGTGCTATTGCAATACAGTTAGCATTCCTGAAAACTTGACGAATGGTGGTCGTATTAGACGGGGTAGAGGGGCAGTGACGGGTTGGTAGTACCAGGTTCGTAGCAACAACGGTGTCAATCGACTCCGGCTTCAGCACCATCCTCGTCGTCATGGCATCAACAAGCATCTTATCAACCGTAACATCCGGGAACTCCTTGGCAACCTCCGCCGCCACCTCATCCCAGAGCACCATCCCGTTCCTCTGCGCATTACTCTTCGTGACAACGGTCAACATCTTCCTCGGCCTCGACCTCGCCGTCTCAAACGCAAACCGCATAAGCCGCGTGACGCCGTGGCGAGTGAAAATGGACACCTCGGTCGCCGTCTCCCACGCGCGGCCGCGGTGCGAGCGCCCGCCCTGGCCCGCGTACTCGCCCTCGCTGTTCTCGCGGATGATGACCCAGTCGAGGTCGCCCTCCTTGCAGTTCCGGAGGGGGGACTGCGTGCCGGGGAGGACGCGGGTGGGGCGCACGTTTGCGTACTGCTGGAAGGGCTGGCAGATTGCTAGGCGGAGGCCCCATAGGGAGATGTGATCGGGGACATCTGTCCTTTGGTGTTAGGTCTCTGCGACGCTGGAGATGGGAGTGCGGGGTCATGATGGGCTTGGGGGTACTTACCGGGAGCACCCACGGAACCAAAGAGGATCGCATCGTGCTTCTTCAGCTTCTCGAGGCCGCCGTCGGGGATATACTGTCCCGTCTTCTTGTAGGTCTCAGAGCTCCAATCGTAGTCCGTGAAGTCGAGATCAAACGACTGCAGCTTGTCCGCGAGGGTCTTGAGGACCTCGACGCCAGCCTCAATGACCTCGGGCCCTATCCCGTCTGCGGGGATGGACGCGATGCTGTAGGACTTCTTTGTCGGATTGGCGCTGGGCGACATCTTGGGTGGTGTTGCAGGGACTGGGGTTGACTTGCAGGGGGGAGATTAACTTGGGAATGTTTGGCCACTCATGCAAGACCACGATGAGTATTGGGGAGCTTTTGTATTAGGAAACACCTTCCGGCTACGTACTAAAAGCGGATTGCGTGTCGGTAAGTGGTTCTGGTTCTTGACGAATACCGGCCGGACTATGGTTCCGCTCTGTGGGGAACCGTGAGGGGAAGGTGGGGGGAAGACAGGGGTTGCGGACAAAGAAAACTCCGCGGTCATCCGATCCCCGGGTCCAAGTCCCCCACAATGGGACTTCCGGTTTGCCACCAGGTTTGCCAAGACCGAGGATCAGCGCCTGCTGTAAAGATACTCCGCAATTCTCGGCTGATGCTCAAATAATATTCCCCTAGCGGGTGCAGTAAGCCGTGCACGAGCCGCTTCCCTAAGTTGGAAAGAGTCGAAAGGTTAGTCTCCAAATGGAGGGATATTTGATGCCATTCGGGAGTGACGACTCGTAACTCACTTACCCATCGTATAAAACCACATTTTTGAGAGACTTCACATGTAAGACGGCGTCATTCGTCTCGTGCCCATCTCTTGCGCAGACACCATGATCGATCCAGCCTCCATCCGGGCCACGCTGGCTATCCTCCTCCCTTCTATCAGGGAGCACCGTAAATCCAGCAAAAGCCCGTTCGTCCTAGGTCTATCAGGTCTTCAAGGTAGTGGAAAGTCCACGTGGGCAGCTGCCTTGAGTCACAGCCTCACACAAGATCACGGATACAACACGCGAGCTCTGTCCATCGACGACCTGTACCGCGACCACGATGACCTGGTGGCACTCAGGGACAGACATCCGGGGAATAAGCTGCTCCGGACACGCGGCCAGCCGGGGACGCACGACGAGGATCTCGCGAAGAGGTTCTTTTCCGACCTGATGGGGACGCACGCTGCCGGCTACGCCATCCCATGGCCATCCTACGACAAGAGCCTACACTGCGGACAAGGCGGACGGGTACCCGAAGACCAATGGGAACGCGTCCCTCTAAATCCTCCCCTCGACGTTCTCATATTCGAGGGCTGGTGCTTGGGATTCCAGCCCCTAACCGACGCCGAGGTCACTGAAAAACGGGAGCAGGCCGTGGCCAGGAGACGCAGCGTCACGAAGCCGACAGACAACGTCGAACCGACATTCTCAACCCAGACATTAGCCGACCACAGGTTCGAAGACCTGCTCCTCGTAAATGAAAACCTCCGCCGGTACTGCGACTCCTTCGCCGGCCCATGGCGGTTCGACGGCTTCCTGCACCTCAGCACCGAGGACCTGGCAAACGTCTACCGCTGGAGGACAGACCAGGAGAGGGAGCTGCGGAAGCGGGGGCCCGGCATGTCGGATTCGGAGGTTGTGCAGTTTGTCAAAGGGTATATGCCTAGCTATGAGCTGTTCCTCGGCCGTCTACAGGAGAGTAGTCTTTTCGTTGAGATGGAGTATGCCAGCAGGACACATGTTAGAGTCACGTTGGACGGCCAGAGGAGAGTCACGTCGGTGACAGCAATATAGGCGATAGCAGGGCCAGTATATGCTTGGCGTCTAATCTCGGCGCTCATGACATTAGTGATTATGGGGGCGTAAAGTAGCTTGCCACGAGGCTCCCGGCCTAGTATCTACGCGTTCATGGTTCCGTGGGAGGTATGGACTGCGTAGTGTTTTGGTCTACGCATCGTTGCTATCGGCCTGCATGGCTAATAATCCCCGGTAAGCGTCGTCGGCCTTTTCCCGCTCCGAGTGCCCACGGGGTTGTAGGGACTGGGGAATACAAATCAGGCATGTCACCCCGGTCCCGGCCCCGGCCCCGGCCCCGCTTACAAGCACACCGTCCTTTCCCCGGAGTGACATTGGCAGATCTTCGCCATACAATGCAATACTACACCATGGTCCCGTCCCGTGTTTGCTTTCCACGCTATTGAACATGGCGAACCATGCACACCGGTGGAGTTTCCTTCGCCTGGTGCCACCCCGATGTCCGGGGCCCCACGCTCATACTGCGGGGGGCGAGACGCTATCACGCACTAGCGGCCGTTTCTTTGTCCGCCTCCTTTCCCCCGGCCTGAGAAGCAATGCGGGGATCCCCGCGGGGCACTGCCGGTACTTTCTTTGTCCGGGGTCGGGATTCCACCCACACCTGTCCCTGCGCTATTGACGGCACCACAGACCGCCTCCCCCGCAGGGATCGGCGGACGCAAGCAGGCTGTTGGGCCCGGCACTCTGGAGTAGGATATACCTCGCGTGGATTCCGCAAATGGTCTGGTGCGTGACATGTGCAGGGCGGGATCAGGCACACGGGGCGTCCATCTTTGGCACGGAGCACAGGGACGATTCGAAAGGGTATAAGAGAGCCACTCTCGATCGCCATGGTCTGAAACTTCATTCGCCTATAGCCAGCCAGCCAGAAGAAAACTTCAACCTCGATTCCAGGGAGTGCCATAACTTGCCCGTCCACCCCTTTTCAGCCCTCCTTTTATTCACGCGCAAGACCTACCGAGGAACACAACACCCAGGCACCCATCACGATGGCGTCCGAGAAGCACGCCAGGCCGGACCCCGAGGCCAAGCCCAACGATGACCTCGTCGAGACGCCGACGGTCGAGTCCGGCGACCTGAAGGGTGTCCGCGAGGGCGCCGATTACTCTGGTGCCGTCCAGAAGACGAGCCCCGAGGAGATCAAGCTGGTGCGCAAGCTCGACTTGCGGATCATGCCGACGCTCTGGTGCATGTATTTCCTCAACTATGTGAGTCTCATAATTAAATAGAGAGGAGCTCGTGCGATGAACTAGTGCTAATCGTTGACTCGCTGTTGTAGCTCGATCGCAACGCCATCGCTCAGGCTAGACTTAACGGACTCGAAGATGACCTCGGCCTCGAGGGCTCGCAGTACAACACCTGCATCTCCATTCTCTTCGTCGGGTACGCCATTCTTCCACCTACCCACATCGGACCCAAACTAACAGGACCACAGATACCTCCTGATGCAGGTCCCCTCCAACATGATCATGTCCTCCGCCCGCGTCCGCCCCTCGATCTACATGGCCGTCTGCATGATGGCCTGGGCCCTCGTATCCGCCTGCACGGCCCTCGCAAAGAACTACACCAGCCTCGTCCTAGTCCGCTTCTTCCTCGGCGTCGCGGAGGCCCCCTTCTACCCCGGCGCGATCTACATGCTCTCCATCTTCTACACGCGCAAGGAAATTGCCGCGCGCCTGTCGATTCTGTACTCGGGCAACATCTTTGCGACCTCGTTCTCGGGACTTATTGCTGCGGCGGTGTTTAATACCATTGATGGCGCGCAGGGGATCAGCGGATGGCAGTGGCTCTTCATCATCGAGGGGCTCGTCACGTTTGCCGTCGCCATCGCCGGCATGTTCCTCCTCGCCGACAGCCCGCTGACCACGCGGTGGCTCACCCCGGAGCAGAGGCAGCTCGCGCACGATCGCATGGTCCTCGACACCGTGGGTATAGCCGAAAGCAAGGGCTCCCGCGCGGGCTTCATGCAGGCCATCCGCGACCCCCGCCTCTGGCTCCTCTGCTTCATCCAGAACATGCACCTCTCCGCATGCTCCTTCAACAACTTCTTCCCCACCGTCGTCGGCGCCCTGGGCTTCAACGAGACCATTACCCTCGTGCTCACGTGCCCTCCGTACTTTGTCTCCGGATTCTTTGGATACTTCGCGGGCCTTTCGTCTGGCCGGTTCAATGAGAGGACGTGGCATATTACGGCTTGCATGGGCGCCGCGATCGTGGGCTTCGTCATCTCGTGTGCGACGTTGAATGTGGCGGCGCGGTACGTCTCTTGCTTCCTCTTCGCCAGCGGTGCCTACGCCGTGAACTCCATGATCCTCGGCTGGGTCTCCGCAACGCTGGGCTCCACGCCCGAGAAGAAGGCAGTCTCGCTGTCGATTGTCAACGTCATTGCCAATGCATCTTATATCTACACGGCGTACCTGTACCCCGAGAGCGACGGCCCGCGGTACCTGACTGCCATGGCGAGTAACGCCGCGTTTGCGTTTGCGTCCGTCCTGGGCACATGGGCCCTGAGATTCTGGCTGGTCTGGACCAACAAGAAGTTGGATAGGGCGGGGGATACCAGCGGGTCGCGCTACGCATATTGAGGCCCAGACAGCGCGATGGCCTTCAGCGGTTAGTTTCGAAGGGCGCGGCGTGGCGGCTTCATGTTTTCCTTTTTTCTCTTACGCGGGCTCGGCTCCCTGTTATGACCGGTTGTGGATTTTTGACTTCACGTGGCGTGGAACGCGTTTTCGGATGGGGTTTTGTTATTTGGGTATATAGTTACTGGGTTCGAATTCGAAAACATCGCACGCTCCTTAAGCCTAGCGTAAATACGACCAGGTGGGATCTATCGATGGATCCAGATGTGCAGCAGCCAAGAACGGATTGTCGATGGCGCTAAAGGACGTCGCGAAGAGCTGGTCGTACCACATCATAGACTCCTGGCCCTCGCCGGGTATGGTGGCCGAGTCCGCCGCAGCCGCATCGTACGATACTTCGGGCGGAAACTGGCCTGCGGGGAGCGGCTGTTGGTAATTCCAGGGAGTGCCGGACTGATGAGGCGTACCGGCCAGGCCCGGCGAAGTATTGTAGGCTGGGTAGTGAGCAGTCCCCCGAGGGAGTCCCATGCCACCCTGCTGCCACTGTGGTGGGCGTCGCTGAGAAGACTCCTCGGATAGGGCCTGGCTTCCCGGCTCCTCCCCAGTTCCCGGCGAGCTCGCTATGACACGGGGAAATCCGGAGACGCTGGCCTGGTGCTGAGCATCCTGGCCGTCCTGTGCGGGGTAGCTAACTGTCGGCGCTTGACCCTGACCTCTGGTCCCCGACGGAGGTATCGTCGCGCCGGTTGTGCCCTGGCCGACGGGCTGTGCCCCGGTCACATTCGGGTTCCATACGTTGTCGCGGACCGAGGACGTCTCCTTGACTGCAGAAGTCAGCTCATCGAGGGCGGACAGGCAGTACTCCGGCCACGAAGTATTCCGGGTGGCAATGTGCCGCAGCGTATCCTTGCTCGATTCGATGTGCCTGTGAATGCATACCGTCAACCATCGTCACGGCCAAGGGGAACGACGCGCCTACCTGAGAGCACTATCAAGCGGCATCTGCTGCTCAAACGCCGCATAAGCCAAGACAAACGCACTAATCCAGACGGCCCAGGTAAACGACGGCCACAGCATAGGCGCAGTCAGCGTACGACGCCCTCGATCGGGCCCCTTATTCCGACTGGCATGTCGCTTCATCGTGATACAAATCGACTTGGCGGCCGATATGCAAGCCTGCATAGCCGCAGACCAAGACGGCGTCGACGCATCCGACGCCATCATGGGGCGGTTAAGCGAGATCAGGGACTCATACTTTGAGAGCAGTAGGACGAGCCTGTGGCCGGAGGAGACACCGTCGTCGGCCTCATCCCCCGACTCGGCCTCCTCGACGGTGTCCTGGATCTCGTTGGCCCACCGCGCGAGCTCCGTCTGCACGACGATGGCGCGGTCGGCAGTGTCCTGGCGCGTCACGATAGCCTTATTGCGCAGCTCGAGGATCTGGCCCCTGATCTTGGCGTGTTTTACCATGTAGGTCAGCATCCGTAACCGCCTGTCGTCCTCTCCCTCTGACGGGCCGCCGTGCTCTTCCTCGCCCGGGTAACAGACGTCTATATCGTCGTCCTGGATGTCAAGTGGTAGTCCGAGAGCCTGGCAGAGAAACCGCTCACAGCAGTATATGCACCAGAAGACTCGACGCCGCAGCGCTGCCTGCTCCCGGCTGAAGAACGGGAAGCGAGTCGGGCACCGGTGGAGACCGAGGTGAAAGGCCATCCGGACGACGAGCCCGCCGAGCCGTGACGCGGCGTTGAGGCAGAGCATGGAGGTCAGGAAGAGCTGGATGCTGAGCGCCGCCTGCGTGGCGCGGACGGATGCAGGCTCGCAGAGGGCAAATTGGGACGCTGACACGGCCTCGTCTACCGTCCTGAAGAGGAGTGACATGGGGATGGGTGTCTTGAGTGCGGCGCTCTGGCGGCTGTCGGCGAGGGATATCGAGAGTATCGAGCGGATTATGCAAAGGTCGAGGTGGTGGAGCGACGAGACGCCAGACTGGCTTATGTCCTCAAAGTTCTGGAGGACCTCGGGCCCGTGGAGGAAGGGCCAGATGGGGTGCCATGATTCGAAGTAGCTCCGCGACCACTCGACTAGCTGATCAAACGACGGAGCCGGCCCCTCATCAGCCGACGCCTCGTGCCGCTCCCACAGGTCAACCCTGACCCCATCCCTCTCCGTTGCCCTCCGCCTCAGCTGATCGTCCTCACCCGGGACCAGCTCACCCATCCCGGTCCCGTCCCCGCCCTCGGGACGCGAGTGCCGCGTTCGCGTGGCGGACTGCCGCGCCAGCCGCACGTGGACATTGCGTATGAAGTGGATCCCGCTGCTGCTGCCCACGAAGCGCGCCGTGTCGTCGCCCCCCGTGTCCCGCATCAGCCCGGTCTCCCGAACGCCGGGCCGTGGGAGGGAGTGTGACGCCTTGCGCTTTCGCCCAGCGGTCGGGGCGGTGGAGTGGCCTGGGCTGAAGGTGCTGGGCTCCGAGGCCGTCTGCGGGGACTGCGTGGTTGCCATGGTGCCGCTACCCCCAGGCCAGAGAGTTGGAGTTGAAGCGAAAGACCGTTTGCTGGGACTCCCGCGAACACGGAGCGCTTCGACGGGCCACTCGCGTTGGACAGCGCTGGTGACTCCACCTCTGGAGATTAGATGGTTAGTCTCCGTTTTGGGTAAAGTCCGACATTAGACAGACATGTGCCGATGCACCCTGGTAGTATCAGCCACAAGACGATGGGGGTCGTGGTGGATACCGCCACAAGCCCTGCTCAAGGAGGGTGAATCGGAGGCAGAAGTGCGAGGAAGCCGACGACGCCGGTCACGACAGCTGTTGCCAGGGCAAGGGCCCGTTGGCGGACACGTGATGCCATTAGGGATTTCGCGCTGCGGGGAAGGAAATGTCCACCTCGGGGTTAATCTGCACGTGACGTCATAATAAACCACAAGTGCGGGGAAAGAAAAGTCCACGCCGATCTCCCAACTCCGGAACCCCGTCCGCTGCCTTACCCCAGACTTCCCCGGACCGGAAGACGTCACGAGGCCACCTCCTATCGCGCCTTTATGGCGGACGACGCTGAGAGCGGGGCGTCACGCGCCCCCGCTTATAACTCGATTGCTTGTGATCCGTGCCGGCAGAAGAAGCGGAGGGTAAGTTGCACTTAGACGCCCTATTTGAAGCTGCTAGACATTTGTTAATCTTAGTCCGTGGCCTCATAGTGTGATAGAAAACTGTAAGGAAATGCTCAGTGTTTCTGAAGTTACCTCGATTGTAAGATGTTGACATCAGCCGTGGAGCCCATGCTGTCTACAGTGTTCACACGACCCATCCAAATGCCGGTACCCAGAGGAGAACAAGAGGTAGCACCAACGTCTCCATCTCAGGGTTCCTGGATCAAAATTGGTAACATTTGCAACAGGGGCCTGCCACCTGGCTTCACAGCCAAGTTAGAAGCCCGCCTAGCCGAGACCGAAGCCGCCCTCTTTCAGGTCCTCTCCGGACGCAGCTCCGCTAGCCAGACCACCGCGTGGCCGGTTGACACACCAACAGTTCCTTCCTCGGTGAGCGCGGGGAATCAGAGCAAGGCCGACCGCGTCCAGGAATGGGAAAGCCTGCCGCTGCGGTCAAGCGCTGACGTGCACGCTTGGTTTCGATGGAAGAGCGCCGCGGTCAGCCCGGGGAGCCGACGCCTGTCCACAACCGAACAGCCGGTGTCCCAGAGCTCTTATGCTCAGGGCCCGGAGCCTGAGTGGCCGTCGGAGGACGTATCTGTCGGGAGCTTTTCGTCCCCGGACCAGGTGAGAATAGTAGGCTCGACGTCGACGAGGGATACCGCTACACCGGAACAAGGGTCTAGCCGGGCAAAGGAGCTTTCTAGGTCACAGCGCAACATATACTTTTAATACCTCGTAAGATTCTCTCCAATAAGATAGCATGAGCCTTACACTAAAGTTGTCTTCGTGATATAAACGTAGGTGTAGAACAACACCTTATCAGACGACACCGCGGCAGCGTATATAGCGGGTCGACCATCGACGGGCGGCAGCTATATGCCGTAAAGCCCCAGTCGCGAGTTAGCCGCGGGGGGTAGCTGCGGCCAATTTCCTGGAGTCTTTTTGATGCCGAGCCCAGCCTACACACGCTCGAGTATGTGATTTGACGCCATGTTTGCTCCAGCAATCTTCCTAGCTGTAGTGAGCCCCTTTGTTTGCATACCTAATCATAACCACTGCTTCATGTCACGTGGCTACTGCGCCTGTTCGTGCCGACAGAGTCTCAACTCGGTTACAGCATATTGTTTCTTGTGATATGCAGTGCTCCAGGTTTTATACAGCATGCTTTGTCTGCTCGAGAAGGTTGGTATATAAGATGTCTTCGCTCTGGAAACATTCTTGTCTCCCCTGTCCTGGTCTTCGCGTCAGCTCGGCTTTCAAAACCACAGCGCAGGAGACCTCTCCCCAATTTGTTGCATTACAACATTGGTTTGATTGCTCACCATGGGTACGCCGCGCGACGATGACGCTCACGGCCGCCACAGGGGCTCCAAGGTCCACCACTGCCCCATATGCAACGCCGCTTGCACGCCCGATGCGAGGCCAAGGGCCACGTCGTAGTCTGCCACGCCCACAACAAGAGCTACAGGCCCGGCAACCAGTGCGTCACATGCCACGCCGCCGACCTACGTCGAGTTGCCCAGGAAAGAAAGGACAGGCAGGCGAAGAAGGAGAAGAAAGCGTTGAAGGACAGTTCTCAGCCCCAGAGAAACGGCAGGAAAGGTCGGTGGTCGAAAGAGAAAAAGATGCTGGTGAAGGAGAGCTTTGCCGCTAGCAGAGAGAATATTGTTTGTGAGGAACAGGAGGTCTGATCAATCGCCTGGTGACGATTCTGCCGAAGCATGAAGAATTGTTAAAGGGATCTGAGGGCTTTCCTGATGATGAAGCTGCCAATTGGACACACAATATGACCGTTGAGGTGTGGAAATAGGGTTGGAGGATATTACTCTATATCGACCGCCAAATACACGTACATAGAATTGTTAGTTTGCTGAATGGGACATGGGATGAGGTGTCTGGTCGAGACTCCTTCGTGGTCGGGCTCTCGGGTAGTATAATTCTATTATACTAGGAGCAGAGATATAACGATATAGTGGTGCTACGAGACTTGTTTTTACTGCTGTATGGTGCATTTATTGCTTCGTAGCCGTAGAATTCGATAGCCACAGTTTATTATATCGAGCAGAACAGCAGACGTAAGCTCGCAACCTCATGGCTTGTAGCACATGTTTCAAAGTAGCGGGCGGACTCATTAGTGAACCGCACATGGGTAAGTGGCTTGTACTATCCCACCGTCCTTGACAGGTCAACTCAATCAACAAAAGCCAATTTTAAACCTTGAATGAAGGTTATTGGTAAACGGCAACCATGGGGGTAGACCAAAGAAGAGAACGGGCCAGCAATACCTACCAACAAAAGATTGTACAGTGTGCAGTGTCAGGGCACAACATAAACAAACCAAGGAATCGTAGCATATATTTCCAGATGCAAACTATATCGGTGAACAGACACCGCGACACTGCCCCGCACTCCCCTATATGTCATGCACCTGGGTCCCGTCGAATAGCGACAAACAACTATACTTCCAACCCCTCGGGCTTCCTCCCGTAGACAACATAACTTCAACTGATTAGTTCTGTAGACTGGTCCAAGGCCACTGGAGTGAGGTGGGGGGCGGGGATTGGGGCTGTACTCACATCGGGGTGTAAGCGTGGATCCTGGTGTCCCGGAGGGCCGGCCTGACCTGAGCGCAGTAGATCAACACCTCCTCCCTCGTCCAGCCCAGGCCCCGCGTTAGAAGTGCCATCAGCAGGCCCTCGAGCCCGACGTCCATACTGACATAGTTCCAGTATCCAAGATCCTTAAAGTACTTGTCCTTAGGCCAAACACCGAGAGGCCACTTTAGTCGGTGCTCGACAACGTCCACAAAGCCCGCTTTGATCATTAGATCCTTATATGTCGAGGCGACGTTCAGTGGCCTCCCTATAGCTATGCTAGCGTCGAGGAAGAGCTGCCCAAGCTGGTACATTAGGGTGTCTTCAGTCATGGTGCCATCGTCGCATTTAAAGGGGACAGCAAAATCCTGCAGTTCCATGTAGCCACCGGGCTCCAAGGCACTAACCAATTATAAGTCCGATACGCGGCCAAAAATCTATATGGTAGGATAAGTGGCGGTTGTGTGCACTTACTCATAGGCCTTTTTCATATAGGACTCGTAGTCAGAGAAACTACCAGCCATTACACGACTCGTAATCAAGTCGAATGACTTCGTCCAGGTCCAATCCTTCTCGAGATCGTCGAGCTCAAAGGAACAGTTTGGAGGGACGCTATTGTGGCGGGCTTAGTATTTTTCTACGTCGGGATGTAACGGAGTGGGTACTAACAGCGATGGCTGGATAGGACTGAGGTCGACGCCAATGACCTTTTCACTATAATTAGATAAGGTCGGTATTTAGAGGTGACATAATATACCTCGGCTTCCGGGTGAGTATCTGCGTAATCGATAGCCCAGATTCCGCTTCCAGTCCCAAGGTCCAGGACCCGCTTTGCGTCATCCACGTTCGGACTCATCGCGAGCCCGCCGCGGAGGGTCAGAAGCCAAATGTTGTGCACGATTTCTGGAGGACAGGTTAGATGGTTACAGATCTCCCCTTGGACTGGCCACACATACCAAGACGCTCAATTTCCGCGTCGTCATTGGGATAGGCGTACTCTATGTACAAGTATTAGTACACGTAAACACAAAAGAATACGATTGATTAGTTGTGACGATAGCACTTGTGACCCAGTAACTGAATATGGCCCCAACTTACTTCCAGAGCTCATCGCATGGTACGTCCGGCCATTCTCCACCTGATGCTCCAAGATGGAAGATCGGAGTGAGTCAAGGGAGGGGGCTGGCTGCTCGTCCATCGGCGATTAGTCAATCGGGAATAATCTCCAGCCGCCAAATAAGATTTGACGCTCGGTATGGGTCAGATAGGATGGGTGGACGTACGATCGATAGAGCCGAATCCCCATCGTCAAGGGTGTCAGCTTCCTGGTAGAGAGTCAGACCTGCCGACTGAAAAGCCTATCTCACTGGTCGGGGACCCTGACAAGAACAGCATCGTGAGAAATATCTTCCGCTGCGAGAGGCGATTCGGGCCGCGACTCGGTGGTGTTAGCCGCGGCGGGTGATTTGGGCGGCGACTTGGGCGGCGACTTTGTCGCGCTGGCCGCGGCGGGTGATTTCGGCGGCGAACTGGTCATACTGGGCCAATCTTCAGTATGTGAAGTGTAGAACCTCGTAAGAACATGGAAGAAGGGATACCACGGGCGGTTCCCAAGAACACACTCTCCTGGGGAACCGTTTTATTTCGGACAGGTCACATCGATGTGGAGACAATCGATTCAGAACCAACAAGCGCATCGGGCTGCAGCTCCGGGGTGCTCAACCTATCGGACTGTGTTCCGGGCAGCAACGTAGCATGGGTTGGAGGTCATTAGGGACCACCTTACCAAATGCGGGATAATAACCACGGACAGGACGGCGCCAGGACGGCTTGTCCCGTGGCATTTACCCCGCTTTTATTCCAGACTTTCCAACCAGGACAACAAGAAAACGTAAAGAGAGGCCTTAGCGCATGGGGCCGATCCTACATGTTGGTCAAATCACGTTTTGGCCTCCATCCAACAGCAAGGGGTAAAGTGAGGGATTTGACAAGGGTAAGGGCTGAGCCGAGGCATTTTCCCATTTTAGGGCTTATGGTACACGTAATGAGTTCACGTTGAGAACATAAAATGGGTTTGGAAGTTAAATGTGTTCCCAGGCTCGTTTGATACTGGCTGTTGACATTTGAGGAAGACAGGCGTCCCATTGCTAGAATTCTTCTTTGACTCCCTGTGGTGCTTTTATATAGGGTACATTTCTTTTTCCAGTTTAATAACTGGTAGATATTCATAGTCCACGTGCTGCTGTTGAGCCGGACCGGGATTCCGAGCCCTATTTTCACGAGGACAGAGCGGCTAATCTCTATTCGTCGACACCTCGCAGCCAACACCTTGCTACGACACATTCAGTATATGAACTTGCGCCTTTTAACACATGACTCGTCCTCTCGCGCACGGAGATCGTCCGGCTTAACACGCACGAAGACGGACAATTGCGGTATGGTCTAATGCTATATGCGTAGCGGCGAACCTTGGCGAAAGGAACTCTGGACGCAATTGGCGGTGCCGTGCACGACTTCTGTAGAAGATTTAACCATTGGCCCACTAACGGCTCGCGGGACGTGGGGGGTGTGGGGGCGGGGATCGCGGATAGTTTCCCCCGAAATCATACCCGATGCTAGTCGATGGTTTAAGTGGGGCTCTGCTGGCGTGATCCACTCCACCCCATCATTAAACTCGGAGGAAACAGAGGTTATAGACAGGCTCGTAGATAACTAGGTCCGATCCGTCGAAGTCCGCGTCTAGCTTCCTGCGGATGCGCGAGACATACCTTTAAGTTAGTCGTCGTTCAGGGCGTTCAGGACAGCAGTAAATAGCTTTAGCCTGTTATCTTCCATTCCGTCATCCTTTTCGCCTGAGCTCTCATCTAATTCCGAGTGGGACACAGGTTGCGAAATCTACCAGTAGTCACCCTGTTCACCCTGTTCACACGAAAGACCGAACAAACCGGTAACATATCGCATGATGGAGGATAATATGTTTCTCGAAGACTTGGTAAATGATGAAAGATCTGAGAAATCAGATACGGGATAGATGGGGTGAATGTAGTGCCGAATTTAACACACGAGTTGGACAAGAGATACCCAGTTGTTGCAGGGTTGCAGGTGTGAGTATAGTTAAGAACCGTTGAGAGTGGTGGGAGACGCCTAGGAGGACCATGGTGCTTTGGTTCGTATATCCAATATATTTGTAGTCTTTGGCCGAATTTTGTGCGACCATGCCTCACCAATCTCCAAACCCATCTGTTCTAAAGACATAATATTTTTGATATCCTATCTTACCTATCCCGGGTCTCCGGACATCATCGGTCTACTGCTTCCCAATTTAGAAACAGAGCATCCAGCCAACCGCCAAACGTTTCGGCGCCATGCCTTCCCTCAATAACATGCCCCTACAAATATGAACAAACGCCAGGTATCCGCGTGAACCTGAAATGACCAAAAGAAACCCAGTGCTGCCCCGTCTGCAACAAGCCTCCACCGTAAGCTACGGGAGAAAGGGCCACCTCTTCCTCTTTCCCATTCATGGCAGACAATACCGCCCAGGGCTAATGTGCATTTCGTTCAACGAGTCTAGGGGAAGACTAAATGGCTGCCTGTGACCACGTGGAGGAGGAGAAACAAAATTGCCAGAGGAACTGCTCAGAGCGGAAGGCTAGTGCCTTGAAAACTTCTCATAGAGCGAGAAGAACATTACATGGTGGGAGGGCGAAGAGGAGTAAGTTACTGGATGGCGATTTCAAGGGTGCTAGGAAAGTTGGCCGGAGCCAATAGTCGTTCAAGGTGGTCAAGTATGCGTCAAGATGTAGCCGGTGGAGTGTAATAAACAAAGTTGGATATCGTTTCATATCGCCGCCTAGAAGATATACATGGAGTTGTCAGTTTACTAGGTATATGGGCCGGACAATGCCCTTGCCCGCCTGCCTCTACTATTAACCAAGTGACAGCAGTCTGACCCCGAAGAACCGAATGCCTACTAACCACCTATGCTATGTCCCTCCAATTTTCGCAGAATCATTACCCCTTTCCCTGTTAGCTGTTAACGAGTAGACTGTACCACCGTGAGTGCAAGGTAAATTATGCTCCTGACGTACTTGACGTTGAGACGAAGACGCCAGCGATTGTCAGAAATGTCACGTTCCAGCTATTAGTCTCTCGGAAGTATACAGTGTTTTCCAACTTCGAATTGAGTACTTAAAGCAGTTAACCATTGTTCCAGGAATTTCATCGCTTGAATCTCCTCTACCTAACGCAGTATCCGCCATCGATGCGGATATCAGCACCGGTAGTATAGCTACTCGCATCACTAGCAAGATACACATACGCTCCCTTCAACTCCTTCGCATCGCCATTCCTACCCATGGGCGTCATGCTCTTCCACAAATTCTGCGTCTTCTCGTCAATAAAGTCCGACAAGCCGGTATCAATGTACCCGGGCGAGATGCTGTTGACGCGCGCAAAGTCGCGCCACTCGTTGGCGAGCGACTTGGCGAGGTGGATGCAGCCGGCCTTGGCGACGTTGTAGGACGACTGCTCCTGGGGGAAGTTGATGATGTGGCCCGACATGGAGGCGGTGATGACGAAGGAGCCGGAGCCGCGCTGCTTGAAGTGCTCGCCGACGGCCTTGGCGCAGTAGGCCGTGCCGTTGAGGTCGACGTGGATGACCTTGTCCCAGGCCTCCTTGGAGCACTCGAGGAGGCCACCGTCGGCGGTGGCGCCGGCGCTATTCCAGTTAGCCCAACCGGTTCAAAATATCAGCGGTTCCAAGGGAAACTCACTTGGCGATGAAGCTATCAATCTTGCCAAAGTCCTTGATGACTTGAGCCACGAAGTCCTTGACGCTGTCAAAGTTCGACATGTCGAGCTTGTAAACCTTGACCTTGACGCCGTACTTCTCGCCGAGCTCCTTGGCGTTCTTTTCGGCGCCCTCCTTGCGGGAGGCGTAGGTGATGGCGATGTCGGCGCCCATCTCGGCGCAGCCCCGCGCGGCCTCGATGCCCATGCCGCGGGGGCCGGATGCGCCGGTGACTGCGACGACCTTGCCCTTGAGGCTGAAGAGGTCCACGAGGGACTCGGTCTTGGGAACTTGCTGGACCATTGTGGGCGGTGGTTTGGAAAGTGAGTCTTGGAGTGGTGGTTCGTGGGAAGTGTTTCGTCGATAATGCGATCGTCGTGGCGAGATAAGGGAAGTGTTTGGGAGTAGAAAGCTTAAACGATCCCTTACCGGGAACCTCAGGGATATTTATACATGTGGACACCCCCGATCACGTACAGCTGCGCTAGTATCCTCGATAGCCGTCATGGCTTGAACTGTGGAGCCGTGGCAGAGACGAAAGCTTACATGAAGATGAGGTTGGGCTTACACCTGCTTACACGGGTGACACAACAGACCGGCTAGCCCTAAAACGGGAGCATTGGAAGTGTTTCTGCGATATTAAAATGAGACATTTCACAAGCCACCCTTCGTGCCGCTTCGGATTCCTACCAAACGTCCATTCCTAATTGTTTACAGATTGTATGGTAATCATCACATGTAGGACGTAGCGCTATTCCGTGGACGATTACACTCCTGCGATGTCATAAATCCGTAAGCGTCCAAGGGAGGACGAGAATTAAGTAATCCGCGCTATACTCTATACAATGCGGCTGAACCCGAATCGAGGGCTTAATAATGTGCCGTCATCCGGGCATTGGCGCTGTTATATAATCGTGACGTGAGGCTTCCCCGCCCGATTTCCCCGCACCTCGTCCGGCTGCGGTGGAAACAGGTCAACACCACCTCTGACACTGGGTTTTCCCGTGGTGGTTACTCGAGGATGGGGAACTAGCCTTGCCATGGGAATATGTCTACTACGCGGCGTATAACGTTGCCAGGGGAACATGCATCCCCGGTAAGAAGGCAGCGGGCCTCTCTTTCTCCTGTCTACAACTAAAGTTTGTAGAAAACCCTGGACCAGGAACGGTCCGATACAAACAGATGTAATCGGGATTGACAATACTAGATCCCCGTATATGTGAAAGTGTCGCCTTACCTAGGTCTTCGTTCAGTGCTGCGTATCTTGATCCTAGGTCAAATATGCCTAGTTCCCTCGACATTAATTAGACTTTTTCTTTATTCTTTGCCAGTTGCAGCGACGTGCAACATAAACGAACAAGCGACAGAGTCGAGATGCCACAAAAAACAAACATTCTCAATAGGGAGCCTCTATTACAACTTGCACAAGATCTTTTGGGACGGTTCTATCGATACCTTCTTTGGGCTACTCAATACAATTTCAAAACTTGAGCCAATGCCAATATTTCTATACCTGGACACTGCACGTCAAAGAATATCAAGCGCTCGCGTATCTATACCCAAGTAGCATTTGTCTCAAGATGCGAGCACTAGTGCCGTCAGTCGTCATGCCACAATCACCAGTTTCGACACGATGCGTGCTCTATTCAACTATCAGGAGTTTCAAGCGCCGTTAGAAAAAGCAAGAGTTCAAAACAACCGGCTCTCCGAGCCTCTAACCAGTTATGAACCACCTTGGACCACCATACAACTACACCAAACATTCAAGCTCGAAGATAAACCCTGCAGACCAATGCGCCACGGGCACCCACCCACGCCGTCTCCACCTAAACTCCGCCGCCATCCAGACGCCCGCCCGTCACCCACCGGTAGTCCCGGTTGCTTACTCCGCGGGCGGAGCCAGGCAGACAGTCTCAATGTTGTTCCCAGCCGGGTCAATCACAAACGCGGCGTAGTAATGGGCGCCGTATTGCGGCCTCGGGCCCGGCGCGCCGTTGTCCTTGGCCCCGGCCTCGACGGCCGCCTTGTAGAACGCGTCGACAGCGGCGCGGTCTTGCCACGAACCCGTCAGCCACACGCTAACCCCACTCAAGCCATGTAGAAGAAGAGGGAAAACTTACCCGGGGCCGCAAACGCGTGGTGGGACTTTACGACCTCAGGCCCGCCGACGGTGACCCACCAGTCGGGGTCAGACTCCTTGTCGCCGAGTCCGACGGTGACGCCAAAGTCGACGAGCTTTTTGTAGGAGAGGGGCGCGAGGGCCTTGAGGTACCAAGCGACGACCTCGGCATGGATGGCCTGGGGCACGATGATGCCGGTGTGGGCGATGGTCATTTTGGTGGCTGGCGGTGGTTTGAGTGCAGAAAGTGTGGTTTGCTGGGATTGTTTGGTGTATCTGGAAAGAATGTTCGTGGTGATCGATTTTTTCGAAGGGAAAATGGGCAGTGTTTAAGTATCTGTTCATGGAAAGTGAAGTTATTGCCAGCGGACTGAGAGCAGGGGGGTGATTGTTTCAGGCGGTGGATGTGCGTGTGTAAAGATGCACGCATTTCTACCAGTATTACACGGGAATCCGTGCAGCGCCGCACGGTCAGACGCAGGATCAACGCCACGACAAAGCAGGAACGTCTTCCTTCTCCCAAAATACGCCACACACACCAAGTTAGGAAGGCGAATTGGAAAAGGATTCAATCCTTCGTCGGGGGTGACGCCTCGCGCCGGTGCCTCAATTGAACGAGCACACCGCAAACTCTCCGTTCTTTCTCTTTCGTAGAAACGCTTCCTTGTTATCATCGACGATACTGTTTCGGCTCAGCCACGAAGTGGGCGACGTAGAACTCTCTAAAGAGTGTCGCTACTAGGCGTTGGTTCGACCGGCTCTCCGAAGCGCCATCTCCTGGGTAGGCCGTGGTTCGCCTGTCAGAATTACCGGGAGAAGGTCGCAGCGGCGTCTTGGATCAAATTGCGCCATCGGAAGGGGACGGACAGGGACACGCGAATTCCGTAGGTGTTCGGGCGGCGGTGTCGGCCTTGGCGTTGATAAACAGGGAAGACGAATGTAGTCTGCAGGGTTGGGTGTTGTTTAAAGGAGGGACAGTAAAATCACACCTGTCGTTGCCCGTCGTCGACTTTTGTTTTCCAGATGCGTCAGGGCTCTACTTATAAAGCCCCAAGACACGGGCAATATGTATTCAAGACTTTACCTAAAAGGATTCTACTATTCGGCAAACCGACGGAAGTGAGAACGCCGAGAGTAACTCTTAACACGAAGACCGGCTACGTAGACCGGTTTCCCACCTCTGCCGATTCCGCACCCACCCTTATCATCCGATCCCCATGCAGGATGTACCCTTGGCATCTTCTCCCGTCTTCGGTAACCTGGGTCAAGGAGGCCCTCCGTCTCTCTCTCCACCGGCGGCCGGGGTAAGATAGGTAAAGCGCGAGTACACGCAGGCTGGGCGGAACATTGTGCGTCTCAAGGCCGAATTAATACCGCATCTATGGATATAACGCGCGCTTTACGACAATGCCTAGGTCGTGCGTAACGTTGTATGGCGTGTGAGTGTGGGATTGAATGCGTGATGTGAGCCGGCCTGGCGTTCATGGTCAACAGCGGGGTGGTTGGGTGACGTAGAGGGATGATGGTACCGAACTTGGGAGTGCAACATACTAGGAACCAGCTTCCAGCGTCCATGGCGAACCCCTGAAGGGTCCGTGGGGAACTTATGCTCCTAAATACTACGGGTGAAGTGTGTAGTCTATTCGCCTTTATCCGGGGAAGCGAGCGTTCGTAATGTATGCCTCCCGTGACACGTCAACTGATAAGTGAAAATGAGGCCCGGGCCTACCCTGATTGGGATGCTCCTCCGCATGGACAGGGGTCTCTCGAGCTTCGGCTCGGGGTGCTAGATGTAACGAATCACAAGTAGAAAGTATACACAAACTTTACTCATTTTGTCGAAACGGCATTCACCATGCAGTGCTAGCTTGCTTGTACAGATCGGGGAAAACGTGTTGGGCCCAAGCACATACGTGCCTAGGGCCGAGAATTATTAATGACACTCATAATCTACAGGTATACCACCAAGCGCAATCCAGTCACATCCCCACGCCCCGCGTCCCAACACTAGTCTAGACAAGAAGAACGGCAACACCGGCCGCCGCGGCGCCGAGGCCGGCGAAGCCAATCGTCAGGCTCCCAGCGGCGTCAACCTCGGGAGGCGCGGTAGCCTGGAAATTCGTCAGCAGATGGCCAGCGGGCAGAAACGCAAGGGAGTACTTACGGAAGGAACGCCGGACGCGTTTGCGTCATCGGATTCCTCGGCGTCAGAGTCGTCGGTGCTTGTGGCCTCCTCGTCTTTACCAAACAGTTAGCTTTATGTTCTCCGAGGGTTTGATAGTGCAGGAGGAAGGTGTTAATCACCATCCGTGGGCTCCGGCTCGGCAGAGTCGTCAGACTCAGTCGGCTCGACCTCGGCGTCATCAGACTCAGTCGGCTCATCATCATCCGACCCAGTCTCCGTCGGCTCAGCCTCATCCTCAGACTCAGTCGGCTCGGCCTCAGCGTCCGACTTAGTCGGCTCAGACCCAGACTCCGTAGTCGCAGCCTCCGACTCCGTAGCCTCGGAAGCAGGGGGCGAAACACCGGTGCTCTCAGACGGGGGGGACGAACCGCCATCAGCCGGGACCGCCTCGCCGACGTCCGGCTGCTTGCCCTTCGCCGGCTCCGTGTCGAGCCCGCACGACTCGCCCGCCTTGGCGAGGCCGTTGCCGTAGTACTGCCAGATTCCGACGTTGTCGGGCCCCGCGCACTGAAGGCAGTTGGCGTAGTTGGAGAGGAAGCCGTCATCGTCGCAGATGTCGGGGTCCTCGCGGGCCTGAATGATGGCCTGGCCTGTGGAGGGTGTTAGCGTTTACGGGTTGCTTGGCAGTGTGGAAGGGGATGATTGGGTGTGCCAAGGGAGGATAGGGTGGTGGTGGCGGGGGACTAACCGCAGTTGTCGTGGCAGTTGTACGCGGGGGTGCCCGGCTCCTGCCTCTTCAGGAGGACGGCGAAGACCTCATCACCGTCGATGGCGGATGCCTGGACGGCGGTGGCCGCGAGGGCAGCGAGGGCGAACTTGACGGCGTGCATCTTGGCTTTTGATTTCAGACGTAAAACGAATGTACAGTTTGGGGTATAGTATTCCTTGAAGAAGGGTGAAAAGGGATGCAGAGGTGTGAGCGTGACCGAGGAATGACAAAGGTGTGGCAGCAACAGGCACGGGGGTCCTCGGTCTTATACCTCGGTCAACGCTGTGCTCCCACACCGTCTTCGGACGAGCCAATTCTTACACATTGCTATGACACATCGGACGGTGAGTCGAGGCCGGTAACTTACGCGGACCAGTACCACCTCCCGCTCCAGGAGTGCAACGGCAAATGCCCGTGTCCCCAGCGCGCCACCCAATACCCATGTCCGACAACGCCGATCATCGGCCTGGGCGGTCTAGTCATAGATTGATAACGGAGGGCCGAAGCGACCTAAAGTAGGCGAGTGGGTATCTTTCTCGGATGGGAGCGGGGGCCCACGCGAGAAACGGACCCGTTATGGATCCACTCCGCCAATAGTCCCGCGAGAATTTTTATCTGATCATCTGATAAGATCAATCACCTTGGCGGCCATCCTTAATGCTACCCTAGGGCTGGTACTAGCGCCGCTCCTCCTGGCCTCGACTCACCGGCAGCTTACCGATGCGGAAACTAGTGCCTCTTTCGGGGGGCGTCGGCCGGTCCAAGCGCGGAATTTCCCTGGAACTTGTTGTATCGGAAGACACGAAAAGGTCGGGACAACCCCACCTTGGCGTTCAATAGTTCCATGCCCCAACTTGCCATTCGTTCCATGGTCTGTCTTCGGAAGAGATCGTCCCGGATCAGCCCGTGACAGGTTCCCCCGGTTGACTGTGCACGACCGCCTCCAGACCATCGTAAACGTGGGTCTTAATGTACGTCTCGGTTCGGGTGACAGTCCCTCTTGAAGCCGCCGAGGCGGGCCGCCCTGTCATCCTGTTGTACGATGGCGGGAGGCGCACGGATGGCTTTGTCCGCGTTACAGCGGACGCTCGCCATCTGTCGATACACCTCGCGATACTCTGTTAGGCCCGAGAGGGGCCCGACGTACCCCGACCACACCATCCTGCCCTAGCCCACATCCCTCCGCGCCAACCATGCAGCCGGCAGTGTGCGGGGCCAATGGAGGCCACACCCTCGTACCCCCGAGAAAGTCCGCCGATGGCTCTCGGCGCCGTCACGCCGCTTGGCGGCGACTGGGTCGGCTGGATCCCCACCCCGCCCCGCCCCCCGAGTGTCCACCAGAATTCCCTCTCCTCGGATCCAACGCCCGCCTTGCGTCCATATAAGGGCTGCGTCCCGCCACTCTGGGTAACAACCGATCATCCCCCTGCAAACGCACCGACAATCCCGCCCTCTCTTAAAGTTGTGCAAGTCTCTTTCCCAGCCAATATGCGCTTCACGACCATCTCCTCCGCCGCCCTGGCGCTGTCCCAGGTTGCCATGGCCGCCAACGAGGTCCACGGGCAGAGCGAGCTCGGCAACACCATGGGGCCCGTCGACTTCCTCTGGCCTTCGAGCCGGGAGTGGAGCGCTGATGCGGATAACACTGCTCCTTGCGGGAGCACCGAGGGTGTCACCGACCGGACCATCTTCCCTCTGAGTATGATACATTTACCAAACAGTCGACTACAAGCTGTACTAACAACTATTGTAGAGCAGGGGTCCGTTTCCCTCTCCATCGCTGAAGATGCTTACAACGTCGCCTTCTACATCGCCGTAGACGATGGTACGTCCCCGCTATATCCTCTATCCACCCCCTTCGACAACCTCAACTCTAACACACGCAGACCCCGACGCGGCCAGCGACTTCAAGGCCCAGGTCGTCCAGAACATCCCCGAGATCGAGCCGGGCCACCAGTGCTACAAGCTCACCGGCGTCCCCTCCGTCGAGGCCGGCACCAACGCCACGATCCAGCTCCAGTACTGGTCCAACTACGAGGACGACGACTCGGCCGACGAGAAGTTCTACGCCTGCGCCGACGTGGTATGTCCCTTCCTCCTTCCTCCTTGCTTCCGTCCTTCCTCCCTCGCCCGTATATACCCGTCCAGTTGAGCTAACGATACAAAGACCTTCGTCGAGGTCGCCGACTTCGACATCCAGACCCCGTGCTTCAACGTCACCTCGGAGGAATTCGAGCTTCCCTCCTCCGACACGAGCTCCAAGTCTGACAACGACAACAACAACAACAACTCCTCTGGCGGCCTGAGCAAGGGTGCCATTGCCGGCATCGCCGTCGGCGTGGCCGTCGGCTCCCTCTCCATCGTCGGTCTGCTGGCGTGGTTCGTCTTCAAGAGGCGCAAGGCCAGCCAGGCTGACACGGAGGCGGACTACCCTGTCAAGCAGGTCGAGGAGATTTCGCACCAGGTGTCGCGTTAAGGCTTGTCTGGGCTACAAGTGGGCTGCATGACCATGTCGGAAGGATTACGAAGGCCTATGATGATGACAGGGTTACGGGGCTTGGACCTCTGTTGGTAGAATAAGGATAGTGCGTTCTCACGTTGATACGATGGATGCTCGCATTTAAAATCGGTGTTTGTGACTTTCAAGGCCCATGCTCACAGTTCTCCGCTCTACGCCCCCTTGCCAGTGACGGTAACCAATGGATTAGGTTCATGATAAAATAGCACTTGGGACGTCTGTTTAACGCAAGGCCATGCCACATCCAGGTAGAGCCTCCAGCTTTTATTCCCTTGGCTTGATTGGTACCTCGGTATTCGGTAATCCAGGGCCCCGTCCTGACGGTCGCAGTCAAGCTCGTTCGGGCGGGAGGGCAGTTCAGTGGGCAGGCTGTGTGAATGACAGACTCATCGTCAAGGTCATTTCAGAAGACAAACATACATACAGTAGTACGTGTAGACACACGGATGATACACGTATGGCTCAAATGTCGTGACCCGGTTGGCTCTGGGGTTCGATGCCGTGACTTTCAGGTGGCAGGGCCGGTTCGTCCACGCTGTTATCGTAGTACCTTGAGCCCATCTGCTCTCTCGCTAGATGATGGTGTATTACTTCCTTAACGTGTAGTCTAACGGCCTCGTCCCCGATGGCATCGGACGGTCGCTCTCCTTCAACTCGCGGGCTTTATGCTTGGTTCACGGGACTTGTATCTATTAAACATAGTCCGCCATCAAACCTTCGTAAGAGTCTACTTCTACGTGGCGGATGATCCGTTGCCTCTAGAATGGAAGGGTTATGTGGCCCATCATCAATCTGGGACCCAGTGCGAATGGTTGCGGGTGCTAGTCGCGTGGCGGGGTTCATACAAGACGCATAGGGTTGGACACTTGGAGGGCCAGTAGAGGTAATGGCGTCGTCATCGGTCCTGCGGTTGTCGGGTTCATTCGCAGTCAAGGCGTCTGAGACGGGATGCGTACATACAAGGGCTGGGCAGATCTTCAAACTGACCGTCTTCGATCCAATGGGCGAACGATGAAAACCCCCATTTTTAACCTCCTAGTTGCCCCATTATACGTGGGATGCCATTCCATAGAAATCGGCGCTGCAGTGTCCACCCTGGAGCCACGAAAAGTACCGACAGGATAATAAAATTCGGAGATATCCCTTTCGCAAGATCTGATCTCGCTACGGTATTATTCGTCGACGCATTCATCCTCGCTCTCAGCTTCGGAGCGCCAGGCCAATCTCGATAACCGAATGACCGCGCGCCCCTCCCAGCTCGCTTCGTGGTCCAAGGAACCATTTATCAAACCCGGGAGCTGTCGTCTCGCCTATTATAAAATGTCACTGAGAAACGAGTGAAGAATTGCCAGTGGCGGAGCCCATCTCCAGCCCCTTCCGCTACCAATCCTCCCCCAGGGGATTTTGCACCCTCGTTTCAAGATGGGCCTGAGCAAAATAGAGTGCTGACAGGAAGCCGGTAATCATCGGCGCAATAACCATCCGAGCAGGCTGTGAAATAACGGCGTCGGGAGGCGCAGGCTTCTTGGGTTGCAATCACATCGCCCGCCAAGGGCGACACGCCTTTCCCCGCCAGGCGATTCAGGGGCGGGCTGCAGCCCGGTCCTCTTGTCAGTAATCAGCACGCATCGATACCCGAAGCACTGTGGGGACAGTTCCTGATCCCCAATCGACGGGCTCCACTTGCAACAGCAAAGGTGTGTTGCTATCCGAGACATGGTTCCTCTGTGGACGATGCGGGGAGTGCAAGGCCCCGCCACGTCCAAGCAGAAACTCGGGCCCTGTAAGCACTATCCCCTCTTCCCGTGGCTTCCAGTCCCGCGAGCCCGACTCATCAATTGCCGAGATCACACGCACGGACGCAGGCCCGGAGTCCCGGCGAGAAAGGAACAACTACAGGGCTACGCGCCCGCAGCACTAGGCAAGTCACCCTTCTCTCCAATCCTCGACTTGTGTGCACACGCATCCCTTGAAATCGCCCGATCAGTCATTGAATCAAACAACACCCGCATGTCAGCGTGTCACTGACCGCCCCGATCGGGGCAGCTAGCGGAATGGACCATTAAACACGAGACGACCAGGCTGTTGGGAGGGGCGCAGCGTGCGGGGGAACTCTCTTGTCATTGGTTCCGGGACTTGCCGCCGGGAATGAGGGCTTCTGGAGTGAGTGTGAGTGGGTGCGCAGAGCCCCGGGCCTGGTGTTACACGACATGAGAATGTAATATCCCTGGGCACTCGAGGGTTGCCAGCCGCACGACGCTCGGATACGTGTCTGACAGTACCCCTGGCCGGGGAAGTTGCTGTGAGGGATAGATGGTATTCAAGTGTATAAATAACAAAGGGGTCGGTACTTTCCCCGTCTCCCCACTCCAGCTCAGCCATCCTCAACCTTCGCTAGAAAAACCAGTCCCCTCGCTAAAAATGCGCGCCTCCCTCCAGGTCCTCCTTGCCCTCGGCACCGCTGCCGGTGCCATCGAGATTCTGCGTCCCGCCGGCCTATACCGCCGACAGGCCTTCGACCCGGACGAGGAGACACTCCCCGCCGAGCAGTGCAGCGACTTTGGCCCCACTTACGTCGAGTGCCGGGCACCCTCGACCACTCGACCGAGGTTTTGCATTGACCCTACTAACGGGGAGACGTGCTGTGACAATCAGTGTACGTACCTTGTTTGCGCTCTCTCTTCCTGTATGGTGCTGGAGGGTAGACTGACGTGCTCTAGGGGGATGTCCCGCCGACTCGTTCTGTCTCGTAGCTGAGCTCTGCTGCCCCGACGTAAGTGTCCACTAAACACCCCATACCTAAGCGTGTGTCTAACCTGAACAGGGCCTCGACCCCGAGTCCTGCGCCGATCAAAACAACGTCGTCCTCCCCCCGGACTTCGGCACCGACCCGCCCACCACGGACCTGCCCACCGACGAGCCGGAAGAGACCCCGTCACCGACCGACGAGCCCGAGGAGCCAGAAGAATCCGACGGGGCAGAGGAACCGGAAGAGACTGATGAACCTGAGCCAGAGGAACCGGAGGAGTCCGATGCCCCGACTGACGATGACGACGCTGCGCCGCCTGCTGAGACTAGCCCTCCCGCCGAGGCTGGGGCTAGTGTGCAGAGCAAGGCTGGTGTCTTGGGCGCCATTGTTGGCCTCGCGGCCTTTGTGCTCTAAGTGTATACCTACTCGGCTTTGAATCTTTATGTACTCTAGTACGGTATCGCCTGGGGAGGATCCGGCTATTAATTTGGCTCGCTTGGGGTAATGCGAGGAAATGGGCACTAGCTTCACCTCGAGTACTCCTTTTTAGTGCAAGGGGTTCAATGTAACTGTGGTACCTTTGACAGAGGTGACGAAGTTGGCAATCATGCTTTCACGTATAAGCCGTCCGTGACGTTGACCCAACGCCGATTCTAGGGCCACGCAAGGAACAAAAGTTGATAACGAACTCCACATGCCCATGTTAAACCAATACTACACCGTAACCATCAACGCCACGCAAAGCGGCATCACATACCGTAGCCACAACCCCACGCCACCAGCGTCACCGCCCGCGCCACTGATGCGCTCAACGAGCATATTCCCCCTCTCCTCGATGCTCCTCTCAAACGCCGCACGATCCGTCGCAGACCAGTTCGCCCCCTTGGGCCCCGGCACGGCGTCGTCCCCCACAAACGCAATGTACAGGACATCGTGGTCGTCGTGCCCCTCGTTCCCGTTCATCCTGCTCCCGAAGCACGCCGTCGCGAGCGAGATGGACGCCTCGCCCACCATGGGGTACTCCCCGTCATCCCCGTTTGTGTCGCCCCACACCCCGTAGACTAGGCGGTCCCCGCACACGACTGCCATGACGCTCAGCGGCTGGATGCCCACCTCCTCCGGATCAAAGGTCTTCCACCCCTTTTGCGAACCCTGGTTGCCGAATACCACGTAGGGGTGCACGTAGGCGTCCAGGTCGCGGATGCCGCAGTCGTAGGAGGCGATGGTGTCCTTGAAGGTGGTCTGGGATTGGGTGTCGTTGGAGGAGCCGCACCGGCCGTCGTCGGCGGGCCCGCGTTGCGCGCCGTCGCAGTCTATGTCCATGTTTGCGAGGGAGCCGGAGGTCCCCTGGATGTAGACTATCTCGTAGTCATAGAGGTGGTCGCCGCAGTAGGAGTAGGCTGTGGCGGTGTATTAGCGGAGACACGGGGGCTGGGATGGGTGGAGGGTGCGAGTGAGGATGAGGTGGGTAAAGAGGGTGGGTGGGCGTACTGTCATCCTCTTCGGAGCTCCAGAAGCCCGAGGCCAGCTTCTTCTTGCAGTGGCCCCTGTCCCGGACATCGTCGTAGAAGGACAGGAGGTTATCCGGGATCTCACGGGAGAGGACCGGAGCGGCGAGCACAAAGGCCGCGAGGAGGGCGGTCGGCAGCATGGCGGACGTCGGAGCGGCGTATCTGCCGAAGGCCGGAAGTCTCGGATGCTAAATCGCGCGTGCTCGACGTTCAATCGCCAACGTCGACCAAACTTGTCAGGGAGCTCACTCGGCAGTCTGTCGCAGCAAGATCGCAACTCGAGCGCGTCCTCGTTCTTATAGCCGGCTCGCCATCGTACGAATTACCTAGGGTATGGAGGGTCGTGGTGCGAGTGAGGGGTTTGGCCCGTGCACAAGTCAGACGTTCGTGGCGCTTTGAAAAAAGGTCCCTGTAAAAGAAAGAGAAAAAAAAAAAAAAGGGACCTGGTCCCTAACGTTTTTTAGGGATATTATTATCGTGAGTTTCGTCACGTGCGGCGCCGAGAGTCGTGGTGGCGAATGAGGTGAATGCTTGGCTTGGGCTCCCTCTTTTGTGCCTGAGCTGACGGGAAGCGGCAAGTTGCCAAGTCCTGGTGGTGAGACTCGAGTCGCGTCCTGCCATCCGAAAAAGGGGAATCAAAATCGTGGAACAACTTACCGGGTACCACAGACGTCATTCGATGTTAGCCATGAGGATACGGTGAGTTGCCTCCGAGGGCTTTGGGTGTATAAAATAACACAGGTGGCCCGGCGATTGTGTAAGTCGACGGGAACGTGCTTCACCGTGCATCTGCTTAGGCCGGATGACGGACACGAACGCGAAGCCGAACACCCGTCTTGGAACGTGAAAGACAATATACGTTTCAATAGGGCGACGCGGCCTGAACAGGGATCGAGGTTCCTCCCGCAAAAGGCCCGATTTTCTCAGCCGCAGGAGTGAGACGAGACTGCAATAAAGTCCCAATGGGGTCAGGCGGCGATCCGGAAAGAGCCGATAAGGCTGGATTGGACGCTCCTGTCAGACCCACACCGTTCCGAGATCATCACATGCCTGCCCTTTCTGTGATGTGTCGAGCCTTTTCGGTCGTCTTACACAAGGCCAAGGTCGCACATAATGACGCATTGGGATAAACTAACGTATGAAGACTGCGGGCGGGGATACGCACAGTGTTGGGAAAGCCTTGACACCACATACGCCATGCCGGGACAGCTGCGGGTTAGACCTTCAAGCTCCTGGCCTAACATAGCCTTACAAGACCAGCCATGCCCGCGTTTGAACTCGCTTATTGACGTAGACACAAGCATCGACCCTCATACCTCCAATGTCAAACTCGAACACCGTTCAAAAGTGCAGAGCTTGCTATAGAAACGGGGCACGAATTAGGTACAGGAGCAACCGAATCACTAATGAAGTACATTCATTCCGGAGTTGTTTTAGATGACGCCGGCCAATGCCAAGCCCGTGCGGTACCATTTCCGCCCTTGTATGTTGCTTCCGACTGGGAATGGGTTGTGCAAACAGACATTTTGAGACTATCGAAGGACGGTATCATTCACTACCTAATCCCATATATAAGACGTATGCGCCTAGACCGATGCCGGGGCCTGCCTAAGCCTTGCTCCACGCCGCCTGCAAGAAATCTTTCACCTTCCAAGTCTCGACCTCGGGGAATTGCTGATTCAGGCTCGTCTTGGGCGTAAAGTTCATGACGCCTTGCTCCCACCACAGCCCAAAGGTAGAGGCCATGACCTGGAATACCTCCTTCGGGAAGAACGGGTAGGCGGCGACCTGCGAGGGCAGCTCCGTCGCCTCGCCCCTATTCAGCTTCTCAACGCTGTCGTAGGTGACTGTGAACTTGGTCCCTAAGATAATCGTCAGCTAAATGAACGCGGTAGAACCATTTTGTATCTAATAACGTACCCTTAGCTTCCTCCGCGAGGCGCAGGAACTCATTCCACGTCACCCGGTCACCCAGAGCATATGTCACGGGATCCCACTTGTCCTGGTCGAGCATGAGCGCGACGAACTTCGCCAGGTCCCTGGTATGCGTGAATATCACGGGCGTATTCCCTGAGCCCGGGATGGCGGCAGCGTTGTGCTCCATGTCGAGGACTAGCGGGGCCGTGGCCATGTGCGTCGGGAGCCCGGGGACGCCCCAGTAGTCGAGGACGAAGCCGTTCTGCACAAACGTCGTCTCTAGGTTTTGCATCTTCTGGAGTTCGGCCTGCGCCTGGCGCTTGGGCCCTACAGACGGCAGCTGGGCGACGTGTCTATTGAGACGAGTTAGCGTCTTCAGGTGCTAGGAGCTAGGACTGAGGTTTGAGGGCTTGGCTTACTCCTCCGTGTGCGGCGGGCCCCAGTCACTTGAGATCATCCTCTTGGTAGTCTTGGACGCATCCGCCGCGTGCATGAGCTCAATCTCCCGCGGGACACTGCCACCAACGTGAAGCATCGTCATTGCTGAAATGACCGTGTGGACATTGTTCTCCTCGAGGACCCGGGTCAAGCCTTCGACGTCGGAGTAGTCCACTGCGATGATGGGCGTCTTGAGCTTTGCCTCTAGGTCGGGGTCGGCCTTTGAACGCGGGTAGATTAGCTTCGGAGGATCAAGTGGACGCTGGATATCGGGCTGTACCTTTCGCGACAGGATCTTTAGATCATGCTTTCCGGACGCGAGGATGGCGTCCACGATACTGCGGCCTATGCCGCCCGTGCCACCAGCTACAGCGACGGTGACCATATTGTCGGTGTGAAAGTAGATGTACGAGGCGGGAGGGAAGGGTGTAAGAAATGCAAGTCAATGTTTGTAGGTGGCGACGCAATCTGAGGAAAAGTACACAGGTTGGAATCTACAAGAATGGGTTCAACAAGGTAGGAAGTCCGCTGTCTTTATAGTTGTAGTATATGGACATAGGACGCGGTTCGCTCGGGCTCTTCCATCAGTGACTCGGAAGCAATTTGCTTCCGGCCCCAAAATGAGGTGGGGCGGAAGCTACGCCCGACGGCGACGTGGGTGGTAAGCCGACGTGGCGTCATTGGTAGCCCACGCCATTTTTGTTTCGCCTAGGCCGGTCTATATGAACTCTATAGCAGAGGGGTCATTGTCAGCATGCTTCATCTTTCGACTACTAGAGCGCGGATATGGCGTTGTTGATCCTCTCGTATGGTCTTATAGCCAAGGATCGCGGGGCTCGGAAATCCACTTTACGACGATTTGGGCCATGTCTACACACGTATACCTAGACCAGGCCGGTAATGTGTAACTGTACTCATGTACACACGCTAACTCAGGCTTACCAAAAGTACCATTACCTATAAGTGATTACCTCACGCCTCGGTGCTTGTACTTTTTCCGCGATGACTAACATGTGGCCGGAAGCAATTTAACTCCGGAAGCAAATTGGTTCCGCTCTTTTGTAATACCTCTTGCATCTCGATCCTCTTCGATCACGTCTTATTCCACGAAACACAAAACTGATTACATACACGCAACCATGGACGCCACCGGAGTGCCGGGAACGACCCGAAAGGAAAATGCCGCAAAAGTAGTCCAGGTACGTCTACACGGGGTGGGTCTCGACCCTAAGTCCGACGGCCGGCTGACAAAGTATAGGCTTGCATCCGATGCCGCCAGAAGAAGAACAAGTGCGATGGGAGGACGCCGTCGTGCTCGACCTGTGAGTCCAGGGGCGAAGAGTGCGTCTACGGGGCGCACCCGAGGAGGCGCGGTCCGGGGAGGAGGTACAGAGCTCCCGCCACTTCAAGATGTCCGCAATGCGCTAATAATTCCGAAGCAAGCAGCATATAAGGGCCCTGGAGCAGAGGCTTTCCGATCTCGAGGCCCTTACCCGACAACCGGGCGGCTCCATAGGCAAGGAGGGAACCATACAGACTTCGTCTCGCGTGGAGGCAGGCCCATCTGGTGCCGACCAGGCCCGGCATGCTAACAAGGAGAGCCTCCAAGCTATACCGACTACAGTCGACCCACCAGGCTCTACCGCGCTGGAAAACGACGTCCAGAACCTCAAGATCAGGGAAGAGGCCGAGAGAAGGTTCCCACTGTTCAAAATGGTGACCGATAGCATGGCGGGGGAATACAAGTCGAGAGCGACCGGCCGGAGCTTGACGAGTATACCGGGAGACCACGTTCCCGTCCGCGAGGCTGAGACCTGGCTAGTCGAAAACACCGTCCCGACTCTCTGCGATGAGTACCCGCTCTTCGACGTGCCGACGCTCATAGAGTGGGTCAGACAGCCCGCAACACTCAAAGGCCGGCACAAGTCGGCGGATTGGGCGTGTCTGAACGCGCTAATCGCGATTGGGATGCACATCAGGACGCTTAACCGGTCTTACAAGGATGTCGCGCCTTACGCCTGGGCGTACCTCAAGAATGCCTACTCGGCGCTTCCGGAGGTGATGATCCAGGAGAATGAGCTTGTCGGTGCGCAGGCTGCGCTTGCGATGGCCATGTTTCTTCTGCGGGCTTCGGGGGATACGTGCACGGCAGCTATGATGCTTTCTGTTGCTATTAGGGTGATTCAGACAAATTCGCGGCCGGTGGATGGCCACGGGCTCGAGACGTGGAAGCGCGTGTTTTGGGTTTCGTATGTTTTGGATGTGGAGATGAGCTTGAACTGTGGGATACCGCCCCTCCACCACGACGAAGATATCGACATTCCCCTCCCGCAGGTTGACGCCCTAAACAACGTCGCCGGGAACGAGGTCGACTGCGCGCCCAACGACCCAGCCGTCTTCCCATTCCTAGCTCAGCTCTCCACGATTCAATCGCGCATCCGCAAGGAACTCTACGCAGCCCGAGCCTTCTCCCTACCCGACGACAAACTCGTCGAAATAATGTCAGACCTTGGCTTGGCGCTACAAGATTGGAGATCCAAAGTCCCTCTAGAAATCCAGCCAAGTCATCGCAGCGCCCCGTCGAGAACAGAGCTAGAGATGCCCGTGGTTATGCTCCGCCTTGTCTACTATAACGCCTTGACCATGGTGCATTGGGCCGTTTGGCGGCATTCGGACTTGAGGCTAGGGGCTTCAGATAGGGAGGGGCCTCGTCAGGGGCATATTGCGGACTCGGTCGTCAAGGTTAATACGGGGGTGAAGCTTACGCTCTACCTCTTACCGAGGATGAAGTCGAAGCCGCTTACTGATACCTGGTAAGCCCACTACCAGGCGCGCCCCCTTCACCTCCCCAGCTTCCCAAGTTGCAGCTTGCTAACGTCTTCTAGGCGCATGCTACCGTATACCCTTGCTTCTGGACTTGCCCTCTTCGCCTTGATCCTCCGGGAGCCGAGTCACGCCGAGGCGAACCTGACCAGGGAACTGGTCAGGTCCATGGTTCAGTTCGTGGACGACCTGGTAAATGACGAGGCGCTGCCTTTACAGGGGATACTCACGGGGTGCACGGCCATCCAAGAGGTTATCACGAATGCGGTGTGCGAGGATCCGAGGGTAGATGCTGAGACGGGCCTACCCACGTATAGCCACCCACAAACACAGGCAAGCTCATGCGCGAACTCGCTTCTCAAAACTGACAAAGGCTAACCTCCTGCAGGCGGTCTTCTCGCATCTGCAACGGATGACGCACCCCATGTACGTCGCCCAAGCACTCCTCGGAAACACGCCAAACCGCGACACGGCCGTCGCGCGCTCGTTGTCTGAGGCGCTCTCTATACCTTGGGACGCTGAGTCGTCGTTTTCGCCGTGGGTACCGGAGGCACTGCGGCCCGGCTCACACGGGTTCAAGTTTAACTTCACCCAGCGGATTTGATATGGTGTTTTGGGGTTTTGCCCGCTGGATGGACTCGCTGCTCGTGTCGTCTTGGCAGGGAGTACTGCTCCCAAAGGGTCAGACTAGGTTCGAAGTCAACCAATACGTATAGTAATATTGTTTTACAAGTAGGATAGCAACTAGGATAAAGTCCCACCTCTATATGAAAGTCTGTCAAGAATCCGCCTTATACAGGACGGTCTTGGTCGTCATGGCAGGGTGTGCATACCATGATCCGGGCCCTTGCCTTCCGTAACACCTGCGGCTTCTAGAATGCTAATTTAGCGAGAAAACTTGAGGGAAATCCAAGAGGAGGCATGCCGAGAGCCGTGTGCAGGATGAGCCAACACAGAGACAGCGGCAGCGTTAACCCGTGGGGTTGTTAACTGAGGCCATTACCTGTGCGGCAGACTTTTTGCTTCACGCGTACGCAACCACGCTCAAGATTTCGGCGGTTCGATACCTTCTTAAAGGCTATGGTATCCACCGCATGAAGCAAGTGACTCCCCCTGTCTTATGATGAATTATACTAATATAATCCACCATTCAGCTTCGATCTGCCCTTCCGCTTCAATCAGCAGATCATCGCCACTCCGCAAACCGAAGGCACCTTCCCAAACTCCTCATCCAGCTCGGCTACTTCCACCCTTGCCTATCTCGACCCCAAGACACTCGAATTGCGCCGCAATATGTTAATTAACCTTTTTAGCCTACAATAGAGCTAACCCGCCGATCACTCGCCTTCGGCAGAAGCAGCAACGCCGTCTCCGACCGACAAAAGAAGTAGAAGATCCATACGTCGCAGCCATTTTGATTTCCCTTGCTCAAGGATAAGATACCGGGGCAGGGACATCGGAGGAAGCAAGTGGTTGACTCAGGGTTTCCAAGTACTAGATAGCAATCCATAAAATAAACAGATGATATGGGAGTGCTGTTAGGGGCGGTCAGACTTACAACCTGCGTATCGTTTATTAAGTCAAAACACTCCGCCGCAGATGCAGCAGTAGTAGCTGGGATAAAGATGGCCAAGGGATTTGCCCCGATTCCGGTAAGTAGCCAAAGATACGAGTTCCCCGTCTGCGAGTTCTCCTGTGGTGCCATGCCGCTGGCGATAATTGTGCACCAAGTATAAAGAAACAGGCATTGGCCCCAGGGCCCAGACTGAAATTTTCGGTTACTCCAACATCGGTGGCTTGGGCGTGCTAGCTGGAAGGAATATATTGCTGACGGAGCCTGCGTGTCCTGAGAAAAGGAGGTGCGAGATTGCAGCGGCCCTCGATTCATCGACCTGTCATTTCATCCTGCTGATGCAGATGAGAGGTTCGCATCCGGTATGGGCTGACAGGAAATCAGGCATCGTTGGTTGGCCTCCCACATATTGACCCCGCTCCAACCCCGTGTCGTAGTAGCGAAGGGGCGAATCGGGTGGATTCTACATTCATTTTGAATGCAATAAAACCAACCGACGTACGTTGCATACTGTTGCGTAACACACTCGAAGGGGGATCGCACCTCTCCCTACCGTACACGTGAGTGCTCGCCGCGCCTTGGTACGTGGTCCTGAGAGGTTAAGACACGTCATTGCCCACCCATATGCACGTCGAGATAGAATGGGATGAAAACCGTGCCTTGTCCTTTTGTCCTTGGTGCAGGAAGGCGCTCAAGATTGGATGAAGGCCCTGGTCTCTCAGCCACACGCGGTTTCTATGCGACATACAACGCGCCAACTCGCAGCCAGATGCATGAGGCTGCGGGGGCGTTGAGTCTCCGGAGGAATGCTTGAACAGGTGATGTGGTTATAAACGGCGATATAAACCCAGTGTTACTCTCGTCACTGGTCCTTTGTGAAGCCTATCACTTCTACTTTGTTCATCACAGCGCAAAATAGCTCCCATGACTATTCCAACTATGGCCACCAACGACGACACACAGGCCTTCCTCGAGGTCATGGCCAACATGAAGAGGTTGTCGGCTTCCGAAGCCGCAAAAAATATTACCAGCGAGCTTCTCACCCTGAGAAAGCGAGATCAGGAAAACTGCGATATAATCAATCGTTTCACTGAAGACCGAGTTAAACTTGTCCAATATTCTAAAGCTGCCGCCGACGAAAAGCGAGCCCTCCATGAAAAGGCCGGGATGTTGGAGAAGGAGATTGGCCGAATTGAAAGAGATTTAGCAGCGACCGACAAGTTGGCGAAAGAGTGCGAACAGAAGCTGAGTGAAGAAACTGGCAAGGTGATGCACTTGCAGCAGTACAGAGTGAACCTACAGACCGAATCGAGTCATAATATGTATGTTGCCACCTTTGCCTTGAAATTTACAGGAAATCACTAACTGGCCCAACAGTGGAAAGAGATGGACTGAATTGTGGACTCGCGTCAATCAGCTAGCCACGGACTTCTTCTCCGAGAATCTGGACCCGGATACCCTTCGAGAGGCGCACGGTTGGGAACCATACACTAGTCACCAGAGTTCAAAGGGTTTCCCTTCCCTGGCAACCAACTCGAGGGAGGCTAAACAGATGCGCATCGTCGCCGTCGACTCCATCATTGCCTTGGCTCTAACACAACATATCTTTCGGCCGGTAGGCATGGACAATGCATTCGCCACAGCTATGACAACCCTAGCCCACACCAACCCAGACATGGAGGCGTTCTACAGATCATCCCACCTCATTGTGATTGACCAACTGTCGGGGTATACACGTTCTGTCGTCGATCAGGCCAGAAAGACCGCCATCAAGGAAATCATCAATTCTGTAACTCAGATACTCCCCGCCGAAAAAATACGAGACTTCCGAATTCATCTTGAGGATGTCTGCAGGGTCGCGGAAGGAGAATGGCAAACATTCCAACGGTACACGGAAAGGTATGAATTGGACATGGCTGGCGACGTGCATTGTTATGACCCAGTCCCGCTGTGGCAGCCCGCTAGCACAGAAAGTCCCAAAGGTAACGGCGCAGCGAAGATTCCTGCCAAAGGTCAAGCCTGCAACGGCCAGAAGGTGGAACGCCCGTTGCCTTCCGAGGGTAAAGGGAAGTCGGCTGTCCTTGTGACTTCTGTGTGGCCCTTGCTCAGGGCCGTGGGCACTGCTGGCGCAGTGACGACATTCTCGGGATGGGCATTGTTCTCAGACCAGACGAAAGAAGCGGACGAGCAAGTTATGAGAGCGAAACGGCAGACGAGCAGAGAGGAAGGTAAGCAGGAGGAGAAGAAAAGCGGCTCGAGGCCTCTATCGCTTGGGGCGTTTCTCCCGGGCTCTCAGAAAAATGCTTAGAAGAACGCGGTCAAAGGAGCCGAGTGAGGGCTTAACACAGGGAACTGGCGCGCCGGTTTGAGGGACAATGGGGTGAAGAAACCAACCTAGGAATTCAGCTGGAAGAACGGAAAGCTGGCGAGGGGGTATATGCGTATTACTACTTGGGAATGCGAAATTGTTCTACCCACTTGTCGTCGAGTCAGCTGTTCCCGTATACCCGGCTAGCGGGATGTACACCCTCGCTCACCTGGTGTTACCTTTTCTCCCGCAGTGCCATACTCGGGACTTGGAAGGGAGGGGCTTTGTCGATATCTATAAGGGTATAATGTGTCCTCCAATCAGTAACTTCATGCCTAAAAGGGAGAAGTTGGAAGGATTTAGATCAATGTGACCAATAGCGTTTGAATCTTTTAAACGCGAATCTGTTAGATCGGAGGCGCTAGTCCAACCGTACGAGTAGATGGAGTATATCTCTAAACTAATACCCCTTATAATCCAGAAGCTACCACTTTATCTCGACGCCTTCTACCTACTTATATTCCGTCACTTTGACCTTGCGCATCGTATCAATACGGCCCCTAAGGAAGTAGAGGGTTCCGAGTGCCCCGGTCATCAGGAACGAACGGAATAATACTGAGTTGAAGAAAGTATGTGAAAGCCGGCACGACAACCATACGAGTCATTGGTGGCTCGGCTATAACCCCAAGTGTTATAAATGGAGGCCAGTGGGTATCAACTGACAATTCATCGCTGTCAGAGCCCCTGCTGCCACCTGCCATATAAGTCTTGCGAAGCCGAATTGTCCCGGGCTGTTCCATGGATAACGTCCTGGCTCAACCTAGCCCGATCCGGTCCTACCGACGTGTCTTGCCGTGGTCTGTGGGTCGCGCATGCGAGTGTTTATCAAGAACTCCGGCGCCATAGGTGGCGGCACGTTCGCAAATTCACGCTTGATAGACGCTGGGGTGCGCAAGCGAGGGGAGATGAAGAAAGACGATGGTTCTACCTGGGGTCTGTTCCCTCGTATGGCGAAAAAATTGCTCATACGTCCTGTATGCGCGTGCGTTCTCTTCCGGGGCTTTCTCTCGCGGGGTTGATGCAGTATTAGGTTGTTGTCCTATTGTGGTGCTTCCGAATGGTGATGTCCAGGTGGATGGCTAAGTTTGGTGGACTGCCACGGCTTATAGTTTACCGCTTTTGCAGCGGCCGTTTATAGAATACTCTGAACATACCAGCCTCCTTCACCGCTCCTTCCTAAGCCCTTGATGCTGATCTACCACCCTGTGGCCGGCCCTGGGCGGAGAGAGTTAGTATAACAATCAGGTCATTCTCATCTATTGATACAGCACACACCATATAGCCTAATAAGGCTGGTATGTGGGGCTCGCGAGGACCTCGTAAAAGTTGCTACTTCTAAAGCCGCTAACGCCAGTCTGTCACCCCCCGGCCGACCCTGTACGGAGGATACCAGCACAGTGATCAAGTCATTCTCGTCAAGCCCATCACCACACAGCCTTATGAGGCAAAAAGTGGGGCTCTACGTTGAATTCAAGTCTCGACATATTCGAGGGGGGTTCGCACGTAGGCTTGAGCGCCATGTTTGGAAATGTGCATGGCGTTATCTCGCTTGGATGCAGTGTAACATAGTATTCTCTGGCGCGATCCGTCGAGCGTGTTCGGGTAGTGGCTCGCCAGCGATAGCTCGCACCTTCTGCGCGTCTCGGTGACCTTTAGACTAGTAGCGAGCTCGGCGGGGTAGCAGCCGACGTCTAGCAGCACGGCGCGGACGCCGTGCGCGATGAGCGGGCTCTGTCATTGCTTCCGCGGACCTTTCACTTATTATCTTAAGGGTAACGCTCTTGCTAATTGACCGATCCACTGGAATACTCGTTCGTCTGTGAGTTCCACCAGGCGGAAGGTTAATCATGTCTCTCTCACTATAGCTGTCGGGTCTTGGCGGCTAGGCAGACGCGCCGCCGGCATAGCCCGAAGAGCGGGGTCACGCCACGCTCAGCGCTTTATCTGTCTTGGCTCTTGGCTTAGTTCTACTTCTGAAAGAGAACAGCCATTTGTCTCGCTACTAGATGTGCTTGGCCCCAGCGAGACCGTCTATGACAACCCTGTCACTAGTTTCTAGCGATGGCGGAACTACCTGTTGTTGAGCCCTGCGCCCAAGGCTCGGACACGGCCAGCAGATCGCCTAAAGGCAGCCCAAGGCAAGTCTCCTCCTTCCTTCTACAGTAACTTCCACTCCAGCTAACGGAAGTCTACAGTTCCGTTAGCCAGACCAAGTATGAAAGGTCTGACTTTTCGTGGACCTGGGTCGACGTCGCGAACAGCGGGACCGGCAGAGACTCCGAGGGCGACAGGAGTATGGTCGCCGTCTCACACCGTACAAAGCATTCCCTCGGCCGCGTACATCCCGATACACGGTGCTAATAAGCACAGCGTCGAGCCCTTTGGCGGTCGAGTTCAGTGCTTTGATACTTGCCGACCCGAGTCTCCGCATTCCCTGGCCAGCAACGCTGCCGTGGTTCCAATTCCAAGACTGCTATCTTGACGGCATGTCGTGTTTCCGTCTCCTTCTAGCAGCTTCGACCCCGTACTAACTCGCCGCCTGTAGACGCTACCCTACGAGGCCTACTTGCCCAACGTGGCCGTGACAGTGAGGTGGTGTCCGGTGAATCTAGGAAGAGGAGCATGGTTCTCTCGTCGATGCAAATGAAGAGCCTCACCACTCCGGATGGCGCCAGACGCATGGCGGCCGAGATTAGCAAGTTCATGCCCGAGAGCTTCGAAGGGGAGAACATCGCCCGCGTGCAAGCCATGGCCAGGGGCCACGCCCTTGAACTTAGACACCAAGACACCCAGCTCTTCGTCTACCAGCTCTCCAACAATCTCATCCAAGACGACGGATGCGGGTATCCCAACAAATGGCGGAACAGATTTACAAAGACTATAGACATGTTCCACAGCCTCGACCTCCAACTTATTACGTGGAAGCAGTATTTCGCGCAAAGTCGGGGGGAGGCGACGAGCAGCGCCTTCATAGAGAAACTCTTCGAAGCAGCCGTCAACACAGAATCGCTCGGCCTCTGCGAAGGACTATTGGAGTCCGGTGCCGACCCGGACAAGATTATCTACTCCGCGGCGAGGCACGGTCTCGTGCGGCCTATACAGCATGCGATGGAGCCCCAGGTGCACGACGCAAATCTCACCAAGCTGCTAGTGCGGTTCGAGGCGCGCGTGGAGCTTACGACCAAGGAAAATGAGTGCCCGGCGCTTTTAGAGGCGGCAGAGAACGGCAAAGAGGACAGTGTGCGTGTTCTGGTCGAGGCCGGCGCGGATATCAGAGTCACTTACACTGATTTGCGGACCCAAAATTGGATCTCTCATGACACGGTCCTCTCGCGGACCGCAGATGCAGACCGGCGACGGAGCCACCCCGACGGCGAGGGAGATGATGGGTGCAGAGACCTTACGAGCTTGTCCTGCTTGAAGTACCTGCTTCCCATGTATGACCAGGAGCGGGATCACGGAATAATACAAAGCGCGCTGTTAGTGTCGGCCAGTCGGCACAGACAGGACATGATCCCGCTCCTCGTTGAAGCAGGTGGAGATGTTAACGAAACGAATATTCATGGGTATACTCCTCTAATAACCGCGGTGAGGACATGCGACGGCGCCGACGGCATATCCGCGGTGCGAATGCTCCTCAACCTCGGCGCAGACCCCGACCGCCCGTTCGGGCACTCCAGCCCGCTCAACGTGCGGCCCCTCCACATCGCTGCCGCGTGCGGCAGCCCAGAACTCATCGAGCTCCTTCTCGAGCTCGGCGCCGACGTCGACGCCCGCGCGGTCCCCCGGCCCATGCCCCAGGGTGCCAACCTCCACTTCAACGTCCCAAACGACGCATCGTGCCCCGTTACACCTCTCATGTTGGTACTGTCTACCACCGACTTTAAGAATCTGACGCGCGGTCGGGAGCGCGCCGCTGTTGCGCTCCGTCTCTTACGCGCTGGTGCAAGTCTAATAGGCGGCGAGCTCCCCCGGGCGGCCCACTTAGGTAGCGGGGAGCTCCTCCACGAGCTGCTTGACCGCGGGGCGAACGTCAATGAGACTGATAGGGCGGGGAAAACCGCCCTTCAGAATAGCATCTGCTTCCTGACCAAGCATCTCGCGTCTGACCTCCTCGCGGCGGGTGCAGAGATACATGGCGGGGAGCTGGAAAAGGCGATACGGATTGGTAGTCGGGATACTGTCGACACGCTACTCCGTCACGGAGCGTCGATGGGCCACGAGACGGGGACATGGTCCGTTGTCGCGGCAGCGGCGGCGAGCCATAACTGGGACCTGATGTTGTGGCTTATGGAGACCCATTCGGTGCCCTACCATCCCGCCGCGCTATGCGCCGCCGTGTGCTCAGGGAGAATCAACGAAGAATGCCTCGTGGCCCTCATTAATCATCGCGATCCCGACAAGGCCGGCGGGCTGCTGACCGCAACGGCGATCGGAGCCGCGGCCTACCGGGGGGACGAGTGGGCCCTAGACCACCTGCTAAAGTTCAAGACGCAGACTACCTGTCTCCTGCCGTTGAGAGATGACGCCACGGGATACTACACTCTTTCCGGTGGATGGGAGTCGAGCTTATACGACCAGTACGAGACGGATTTCTGGAAGCGGAAGGGCCACATGCGATGCTCTGTGCTCGTGCCGCCAATCTTCTCCGCAAACTGGGACGCCGTGCGAAGGCTTCTAGACGCGGGGCACAAGCCGGACCGGCTGTCCCTCTTCGTTGCCGCCGTGCTGTCCAACACGCATGATTTCCGCGGCTACTGGGACGCCGAGGAGGTAGAAGAGCACGAGAAGGAATCCCTAGACCTAGTCCTGAGTCTAACAAAGCTCATGAAGCTTAGAGACATCAGCCAGCCCGCGAGACGGGGCCTCCACACACCGCTCCAAGCGGCTGTCAAATCCCGGAGACCCGACGTCGCGCGCCACCTCCTCACCCTAGGCGCCGACGTCAACGCGCCGGTTCCCAAGATCGTGGACGCTTACATTGACCCCGACGATGTCGTCCCGCCCCGCACGGCCCTTCAGGCGGCGGTCGAGAACGGGGACGTCGAGATGATTGACTTGCTCTTAGATGCAGGGGCAGACGTTTGCGCGCCAGCGGGGTATGACTCTGGCGCTACCGCGGTGCAGCTTGCTGCGGGAAATGGGCACATTGGCATTACGCGGAGGCTGGTGAGTCTCGGGGCGGATGTTGGCGCCGCTGGAGCGAGGAGGAGGGGTCGGACGGCGTTGCAAGCGGCTGCGGAGGGGGGCCGCGTCGATATGGTTCAGTTTCTGCTGGAGTGCGGCGCTGGGAGACTGGAAGATGCTACAATTGAGTCGCGGCTGGCTTACAGTCGGGCGCGGAGGCTTGCGAGGAGGAACGGGCACGTTGCGGCCGAGGGCCTGCTCCAGGCGCATGAGGAGCGACTGGCGGTGGCTGGAGGTACTGAGGTCTCGGGCACCGACTGCTCTGGGTTAGATGACTCTGACTTGGATAGCTTAGCGTCGTATGAATCTGGCTCGGCAAGCGAGGATGAAGGTGGGCATTACGCGCCCGAACAGGATATCAGTGAAGAGCAGGACGACGAGGGGTACGGTGAATATGAGGAGACATATTAAGCTGGTAAAATGAATTTCTAGCACTTTCGAAGAGTGAGCCAAGAGCAGCCAAATTCTCACAACAGCGGAAATAAATCAGAGTCCCGTAAACCCTCCAGCCACTACGTTAGCCGCTGCCTTTGCAGATGCAAAACTCAAACATGCATCTAGCAACGCGGACGGCTATATTCGTCCAAAAGGCGCGTTCGAGTTTATAGCGCCACCAGCCCGCGGGTTTATTAAACGGAATTCGTTGAACACTACGGCCGAAATGCTTGAGCTGCTAAACAGGAACTGGTACATGGGCTACAATTGCCGTCAACGTATATATTAATGTAGAAGATTGTAATCTGATCGTCTTGAAAGGAACCGTTGTTGCCACTAGGCCTGTTTGCTCAATCAGACCCCCTACCTGGAGCTCGAGAGAGCACTTTGCAGCATATCGACCGCCCTTGCCGTAAGTATATTCTTCTGGCGTGTCCCGGACTGATGTGCCCGAGGTAGAACAAGAGGAGGCCCGGTGTAATTCCCGGCGATCGCCCTCCGCCAGTTTTTCATAGAGACATACTGACCTTTCCCCTTGTACTCCCCGCCGTCAAACCTATTCGCCTGGACCAGGCACGTCCCCTCCGCGCACCGCGCCGCCGTCTTCGCACGCAAGACTTCCACCCCCGGCGTCCAGTTGCCCTCCGGGAGACTCAACGCATAGAGGCGCACGAGCTCCGCGGCGCTGCTGACTCTACTGCACATTTCTTCGAAGTCGCACTGGCGCATCGAGACGTGCGATAGCGAGATCCTGGTGATCTGCTCCGAGGTGAGGGCTGATATGAGGCCAGACAGGGGATACCACTCCGCAACGCTGTGGTACGGCACGAAGGAGAGGTCCAGCTCCCGCAGCGAGGGCGTTGAGACCACCGCGGCGAGGTATCGGTCCGTGGCCTCATCTACGCCGTCGAACAACCCCACGTCGTCGTCGCGTCTCCGTGGGCGGCGGCGATGGATGAAGAGTTGAAAGCGCTCCAGAGAGTGCAAGGCGGTACGGAAGTGCTCCTCGCATCCGGCGACGTCGAATAATGACACGTCTTTAGGGAGCGTCGGGAACCGCGCGATGCGCAGGTGTCGGATCGTACCCCCGGCCTCGTGGATGGCGATGGGCAGGTCGCGGAGGATGCTGGCTGTGGGAATCTCCATGGCCTCTGGGGCGAGGTCGTCCTCTGCGGCGAAAAAGTTGTACGGCGCCGAGAGGAAGCTCATGAATAGGTCGTGCTTAGAAAACGTCTCTAGGGGATCGTACTTGGACCGCGGGGAGGTGGGGTCGTCGTAGAGACGCAGCTCCCTGAACTTTGGCAAACGGCAGATGAGTGAAGCGAGGGTCTTCGAGAAAAGCCCTGAGCTCAGGAGCTCAGCTTGCTCCCCATATGCAGCCTTGGACACATGGTAGGCATCGTAGAGTGCGCCTAGATAGTCCGGAGATGTTGAGCGGGATGGGCCGGCCTCTTGATCCGGCTTATTTTCCCAGGATGCCAATATCCTGCAGATGTGCTTTTCTGTATCAGCTTCCACATTATCTTCATGGGTGATACAGTCCCCATCCCCATGAAGTGTGTGACAGTGCCGACGATACCCAAAACGCTCCCCATGGTTCAAATAACATGCCTCGTCCTTGATATGATACGTCTGGCGCTCCATAAAGGCCTCCAGGCTTGTTACGGCCTCTCGCGGGTAGCAGCTCAGATCAACACTCACGCAGCGGACACCGCTAGCAATAAGGGGGCTTTCAACAATACTTTCAACCCGCCTCAAGGACCTCTGGTCGACAGATACCGGGATGCAAGGCAGCAGGAACTGGGACGCCGCCTCGTTGAATCTCCGGCATGTGAGACGCGCGAATTTGATGGCTTGAAGGTCGCCAGAGCGACTGTCATGACGACCCTCGCGCCAGTCGACTCGGTCCAGACCCGCGTCTACGATGTCGGGACTGCGAAGGTGGGAGACAATCTCCCGGAGGAGTTCGGCAGGGAGATCTTCGATGGTCACTGCCATGTTCGTGTCGCTGGGTTCGGTCGTGGCTTGGTCGCGGATTTTCATGACTACCCCTGACTACTGTCACACGGAAAAAAGAAAATGAGGCCACGGAGAGAGTGATGTGTGTGAGGAGGATATTAGGCAGAAGGCCTGCCGCCAAGACTATCCAGTGGGCCGGAGCCGAGGCGAGCGTTATGTAGCGGCTGGAGCCAGCCGCCAGCAGCTACTTACTGTTGAGAAGGCCAAGGTATTCTGAGGTTGGGATTAACCGGAACATCGCCACGATTGGGCTATGACATCGTAGTACAACTGGCTAAATTTTGTGTTAAGGAACAGTAAACGGCTGCCAGACTTATCATTTTGGAGACAGGTCTAACGCTATGGCTGTGAGGCCATTGCGTCTTCACGGCGAGGTGCAATATATGATTGGTCGTAGAGTAGGAATCAGCAGATCTTCAAAACAAATAATTAGGACAAGTTACACAAGCAAGAGCCTGAACAAATCCATCCTTAAAAGCACGTACCCCCCCCCCCCCCCCCCCC